>MJUU01023633.1:131999-146395 GCA_002080025.1 Modiolus philippinarum
CAATGTACCCCGTCCTGAACCCCGCTGGGAACAACAGCCCAATTTTCAAAACAAACCTCCAATCCAAGTTAATGATGACCCAGTAGATGACAACTCAAAGCAGTATTATGAAATAGAGAAACTATTAAAACGTAGAAAAATCAATGGTCAAACCCAATTCTTAGTCAAATGGGTAGGTTTAAAGAGAAAACCTGGGAACCGGAGCAAGGTCTCCCACTTCATTGTGTTAGACATTTCTTAGCTACAAGAAATCGAGACGGTAGAAAAATGAAAAGGCGCCGGCCAAACAATTTCTTTCAATACCACCAGGGTCAAGCAAACCAAGTTTAGTTGAATTTCAAGACCACCAGGGTCAAGCAAACTAAGTTTAATTGATTTTCAAGACCACCAGGGTCAAGCAAACCAAGTTTAATTGAATTTCAAGACCACCAGGGTCAAGGAAACCAAATTAATTGAATTTCAAGACCATCAGGGTCAAACAAACCAAGTTTAATTGAATTTCAAGACCACCAGGGTCAAGCATACCAAGTTTAATTGAATTTCAAGACCACCAGGGTCAAACAAATCAAGTTTAATTGAATGCACTATATTTGCATTAACATGTAATTCAAATTACCACAAGGTAAGAATGACAAAGTAATCATTCCCTTACAATTATTGATTCGTAATATTATTTAGTCCTCCTTAGTTCCATTTAATGTTTCTTTTCCCCATTTACATCATTACATTCTAAATAGGGTATGGCATAGATTAGACTCGACCTCTCTTTAATATTCTTTTAAGATTCTTTGTTTTCTGTGTGGGATTAGCTACCCCTTAACCGACTTGCATGTCACGTCTCTATCAAGTTCTTTTCTTTGTTTTCTGTGGGTGCTTTAGTGTATGCCACAGTCTTTGCTTGGATGTTTTTGGTGGGTCTTCCCACAGTCCATGTATCAAAAGAACGTCATTTGCAACGCATAAACTATGAAGTGACATTTGAAAAAGAAGCAGAAGTTGTTTTTGGAGCAGAATATTGGCTTCACACCTTTGAAATTCCGCTTCCGCATAAAGTTATTGCCCCTGAATTTCCGTTATGTGACATAATACATAGTAATCGTAAGATTCTTAATCAAGTAATCTCACAATTAAATGCTTTTAAATCGAAACTGGCTACAGAAATCAACATGACTATTGATGAAATCGACTTAATCATTCCCCACTCAAGTCTGAACTTTGGAACAGAAAATAGGAGTAGAACAAAAAGAGGATTATTTGACTTTATTGGAAGTATCTCTAAGTCATTATTTGGAACCGCAATTGTTGAAGATGTTCAGAAACTTGCGCGTCATGTAAACATTCTAATAAATAAAAATAACCAGTTGCCAAAGCTATGACGCATCATGACCACCTAGTGTCATCATTCATGGCTAAATCAAACCAAAGATTTGACAATATCATGAAAGCTGTTTCCATAAACCATGACAGTATTGTTAACATTACCTTCCAAATGTATACAATGCACGCGCTAACTACCTCTCTTCATATATTAATTAAGCATTTTTCAGATTTTTACTTTATTAAATTTCGGGATTTTTTTCTCTCATTAATCATAATATTTTTACAGAAGCTGTGTTTCTCTTATTGTGGCAAACTCATAGGTTCCCAGTTTTACTTATACTGTGGAAAATATCTACAAAATTGTTTAGATATTATGTCCCCTTTTATGACACAAATGCTTGAAAAGGGTGAAATGTTTATTTTAATAAATTGTAATTGGCGTAAGTCTTTTCTGTAAAGATATTCAGACACTTATTTGGCATTAATAATTGTGTCGTTAACTTCGATAATGGATACCAACAGGTAAATTATCCACTTTGTTGACATGAATTATTGTTTGATATATATTAGATGCACTTTGGAAAAAGATTCAATGTGTGAATATGTAACACCGTAATTGCTGAATTTTAGCTTTATTAGAATATTTAAATCTAAAACTAGGCCCTTATAATATTTAAACTTACCTTGTGCGTTACTACAAATAGTTCTGCACGATTTTTATACGACCGCAAAAATTTTGCGGTCGTATTATGTTATGGCGCAGTCGTCGGCGTCGGCGTCGGCGTCTGTGGCCAGCATAACTTTGTTTCTAGTGGACGGATCATCTTCATATCTCAGTATGTAGTTTCTTGGCATAATGGCTATCCCGGGTTTTAATTTCGGGTTTATGGCCTCACCCGTTTTAGAAAAAGGGGCCAAAAAGGGGTAAAATTGGGCATTTTTTTGTCTGTTGACAGTATAACTTTAGTTCCAGTGAACAGATCATTTTCAAATTTTAGTATGATGTTTCTTGGCACATGTTTTAGCCCGGGCTATAATTTTATGTTCCTGGCCCCGCCCGTTTTAGAAAAAGGGGCCAAAAGGGGTTAAATTGGTTGTTTTCACATATTTGACTGTTGAATCTTTATTATTTATCAGATTTTGATGGGGTTTCTTTCAGTAAACTCCTTAGAAAATTTCCAATCTGGAGTATGCCAACGGATTTCACGTGGCATGTACCGTTCACGAGATAAATGGGGCCCAAAAGGGGCGAATTTCAAAAATTTCATTTTTTTATTTTTAGTCCGATTTTGATGCAATTTTTTCCAAAGGATTCCTAATGAAAAATTATCGTAGCGCTCTACTATTAGATTTTTGGTAACTTGTTTCCTTACCCAGCTATGAGGGGCCGAAGGGGGCCAAAATCGTAAATTTACAGATAACCAAAGAATTTTATTTTTCATCGGATTTCAATGGGATTTTTTTTCTTTGGATTCCTCTTGATGTAAGCTTTCAGTACTATGTCAACGGATTTGGCGTAGCTCTTACCTTTTCCGAGCAATGAGGGGCTGAAGAGGCCAAAATTGTAAATTTACAGATAACCTAAAATTTTTGTTTTTCGTCGGATGTCGATGGGATTTTTTTCTTTGGATTCCTCTTGATGTAAGCTTTCAGTAGTTTGTCAACAGATTTGTCGTAGCTGTTACTGTTTCGGAGCTATGAGGGGCTGAAAGGGGCCAAATTGTAAAGTTACAGATAACCTAAAATTTTTATTTTTCATCGAATTTCGATGGGATTTTATTCTTTGATTCCTCTTTATATAAGCTTTCAGTTATATGTCTGCGGATTTGGCGTAGCTCTTACCGTTTCCGAGCTATGAGGGGCGGAAGGGGGCCAAAATCGTAAATTTACAGATAACCTAAAAAAATTATTTTTCGTCGTATTTCGATGGGATTTTTTTCTTTGGATTCAACTTGATGTAAGCTTTCAGTAGTATTTCAACGGATTTGACGTAGCTCTTGCCGTTCCCGAGCTATGAGGGACCGAAGGGGGCCAAAATCGTAAATTTAAAGATTACCATAAATTTCTATTTTTCATCGCATTTCGATGGGATTTTTTTCTTTTGATTCCTCTTGATATAAGCTTTCGGCATCATGTCAATGGATTGGGCATAGCTCTTACCGTTTCTGAGCTATAGAGGGTCAAAGCGGAATCATAAGGAGTCATAAGGGCTAATGTTTATTTTCCCTAGTTTGTGTTCAGCTAATTACTTGGTCAATCTCCTTATTGTGTCCATCTTATTATTGTGTCAAGCTCTTTCCTATGTCCATACTCACTTTAAATTACAGTTTTTCAAATTTCAGTGGACGACATGCTGCGGTCGTATAATGCTGCGCTCGGCGTAGCCCTTTATTCGTTGTTGTTATCACTGTCGTTTACGTGTGCAGGATTGGACAAAACAAGATGGTGGATAATATTTGACGAAAACGGGTAGGCATGAAGAAATGTTCATTTTCTTTGTGTATACGATGTTCTTTGAATAAAATAAAATACTCTTGCGACCAAGAAGGTCTTGTTCAGTTTATTGTCTATTTATGACATCGCTAGTATGCACATTTGAATGTTTATTCTTCGATGAAACACCTTGGCATCTCTGTAATTTAGTTTGAAGCAGGTGGTGGAGTGTATTTTCCTCTTTCACATATTTTAATACCCCGATTGTTGGGAAAAGGGACCTAGATTAAATCTATATATCAAGCTCTATTCACTCTGGTCGGATTTGCTTATCTGTGTGTCATATTTACATAAATATCCCAAGTTAAATATTTGTTTATGTACAGGATTGGACTTGTTACTTTTTTACCAAAATTGTGTAGGATTTGACATAGATTTTGGTTCAGGATTAGAATTAGAAGACCGGTCATAATTTGGAAAACTCCGTTTCTGGTTCCTTTTAGTTGCCTTAGTGGAATTTCAAAAGAAAAGTTATGTAATGTTTTTCAAAGAAACGTAGCTTTGTGTCTGCGACGGAGTATGCCCGTCTATGAATAGTATTAGTACCGCAACTGGATTGTAACATCCTCCATTGGAATAATTGTTACTTTTTCACCGAAATTGTGCAGAATTTGACATCGATTTCGGTTCAGGATTGGTCTTTTGTCTGATACTTTGTCTTATTTTGTATCGAGAACTATTGGGTGAATATTACAAGTACTGTTACATTTCTTTTGTCGATGTTTATCTTTTGATGCATTATATTTTACAAAAGTTTGAAAACATGTCGAATCTGTTCACCAAGCAAGTAATTCAGTGTCTTGTAACCTGTACGGCAATTTTTGTTGAGTCATAATAAGATGGCGGATCATCCCAGTCCGAACAGATTTCTCCTTTTCACTCAATTCACCTTGATTAGCGTGAAGTTATGTTACTCTACATAAACAAAATATAATGGAGAGTCTCCACACCAAGCGTCATAGACCGATGTTCACACATAAACTTGTATTTTAGGTCCAAACAGAGAGCTCGATGTGCTTTGAAAAGTCGAAGCGAAATTATGATGTTTGATTGAACTTTACATCGAGTCAGTGCTCTTTTCCAAACAAAAGTGCATGTTTATATCCTATTTTTGTATCAAACATTTTGATCAGCATGCCCCAAAACAATAATTTTACCTGTGATAGCCTGTAAAACGACTTGTAAAAATACTGCGGTGTACGGCCGTGTCACCACCTAATGTTTACATTTTTCCCCTCTATTACGGTTGAGTCACTGTACGGTCGAGTCCAAATTCACAAACTCCACAAGCAGTTTGCATGCAGTTGAGTAATTTGGTCAATATTACCTATGTTATTGTTGCATATAACTAAATACCGAAGTTACTGTGAATTTAATATCTGCATTTGCGCATTTTGACAACTTTTGTCTCTTCAGTGCAGATAAAATCTAAACGTTTGGAAGACCATCAACTCAAAGATGTGTAAAAACTGATAGAGAACAAATAACCAATATGATCTAAATGTAAAGCCAAAATCAGCTAATAAAAGAGCTTTGCATGAGGGAGATACTCCTTAGTTTTAACAAAATTTACATATCAGTAGAAGTTATTAAAGACATTCGATGATACATGCCATTATCTCAACATTTTAAAGTTCGACATTTTAACTTGAAAGGAAAGTTTGTTTGTTTTTTCTTATTATATATTTTGATCCTGAATTTTTCAGAAATAAATCACAAGGTGTTCACAAATTCAACTAACAGTTTTGCTAATCACGAATAAAATATTTTCATAACTTGAGAACACAAAGCCCGCTCCCTTTCAACAACTGTCTGTCACGGATAACGAAGACATTAGATACCAGTTGTAATGTATTTAAGATCAAAAAACGAACAACTATTGGTACAACAGATCTATATAAAACCTGAAATTAAATGTAAATGAATACAGAAGCATTTGAACACGGTTTAAATGTCAATTGTTCAATAAAATGAGTCCACCAAATTTTCCAGCAAATATTTGAAAAAGGTATTAAGTCCTTTTTCCTGGCCCGAAAACCGATTTCATTTGGAAACTTGCAATATCTAATTTTACAAAATTGTGTTCAAAACTAAGGATTATCTCCCTCTTGCACAGCTCTGTCCTTAGCTGATTTTGGCTTTACTATTTAGACCCTATTGGTAATTTGTTCTTTATCGGATTTTATACATATTTTGGTTTATTGATTTCCAAGTGTTTTGATTTGATCTGCACTAAAGAGACATAATTAGCAATGAATTCCGCTCAAACCGGTGCTAAGGGGCCGTCTTGAACTTGCTATGAGGTATGAGTAAAGCTCATTGTTGAAGGCCTCATGGTGACTTCAAGATGAAGAACAACAATAAAAACGTTGTTCCATAGCTTATTATAACCATGTATTTGTAGAGACTTTGTCTCATTTGCATTTACTCCATATCCCTTCATTGTTAATAAGTAGTCGAAATGGGCACATGCAGAATCTAAATTAACAGTAACTTCGGTATTGTGTTTTGGTATCACCTGTATAAAACATGTCGAGGGGTTACAGCCAGAAGGTCGTAAGTACGTCTGGAACAAGAAGGTCGTAAGTGATTTCATTTTTATGCTGTACAGACTTCATTAAGCAAAACAAAATAACTTTATATATCGTTTAATGAGTAAAACTTAAGTACATTGCTATACAAATATAGCATGTTAAAAAATATTTTAAAACAAATATTTTAATACCAAAAAATCTACTTACTACCTTCTGGCATGTGTGTAATATGTCATAAATATTTACTCATAGGTCGTAAGTGTAGATTTTTCAGTCATGTAACTTTTGATCCCTATTGAATATTTTATTACAAATATGTTTTATAAATACTACCTTTCTGCACGGTGTGATAGGCGAATGTCCCAAAAAACAACAATGATAGGATTAAGAGAAATAAGTGTTTTTCACTTACGACCCTCTGGCAAACCAAAAATTTGTATTTCGGCCAGAATGTCGTAAGTATCATTATGACCTTTTGGCTGTAACCCCTCGATGTCTCTGACTATATAAATTGCTCATTACGGACTGTAATATTGTAACACTTCAATCTGATCTTGATGAACTCTAAAAGTGGGAAGAAGAGTGGAAAGTTGAAAGAGAGTAATTTCAATCTTTACTGGGTTTCTTTTCCTAGATATATGAATGATTTCACAATTGTCCGGGTTAAAGGACATTTTACCACTCTTCTTTGCATTTAAGAGTTCTTCTAGATCAGATTGAATGGTATTACAGTCCATTTGTGAGTTGATAGTAAAATGGACGATGCTGTGGTGTCATCTGCGAAGGGACGTCTCTCGCTTGATAATTTTATTCATATATAGTTCATATATATTAATAAGCACATGTCCAGTGCTGAACCCTGAGGGACTCCTGTTAGGACATGGCAGTTGCCATATTCTTGTCAATCAAATACTTCCTTCTATTGCCTATTATTGAGAACAGATTTACCTCTTCCTCAACGGGTTTTTTTTCTAAAATTTAGCTTCCAAGCATAATATGGAAAATGCTTCACCATTATATAGAAAATGTTTTTTCTGCAATTTTCAAATGTGACTGCAATCTGTCTCATGTTTGTGCTGTAATATATGTAGATTCAGAAGAAATATTCTATTAACATGAAGTATAGCATTTTTATTGAAATAAAATTGTAAAGTAAATGTTTCAAACATGTGATTTCCTACATTAGAAGTGACTTGGTATAGTCAGAGACATGTTGTTTTATATATCTGATATAGGTCATATATAGGTATTTTCAAAAATTATCTGGAAATTTGGTGGACTCGTCAGTCATTTGAATATTATGAAACAATTGACATTTAAACCGGGGTCAAATGTTTCGGTATTCATTTACATTTAATTTCAGGTTCTATATAGATCTGCTGTACCAACAGTTGTTCATTTGTTGATCTTAAATACATTACATCTTCGTTGTCCGTTCCAGACAGTTTTTGAAAGGGAGGGGGCTTTGTGTTCTGTTCTGGAATGAAAACAGTTTATTCGTGATGAGCAACTGTCAGTTAATTTCTAAGCGCCTTGTGCTTTTTTTTCGGAAAAATTCAGGATCAAAATATATTTTAAGCAAAAAAAACAAACCCTCCTTTCGTGTTAAAATGTCGAACTTTAAATGTTGAGATAATGACATGTAACATCGAATGTCTTTAATAACTTCTACTGATATGCAACAATAACGTAGGTAATATTGACCAAATTACTCAACTGCATGCAAACTGCTTGTGGAGTTTGTGAATTTGGACTCGACCGTACAGTGACTCAACCGTAATAGAGGGTGAAAATGTAAACATTAGGTGGTGACACGGCCGTACACCGCAGTATTTTGACAAGTCGTTTTATAGGCTATCACAGGTAAATCATTGTTTTTGGGCATGCTGATCAAAACGTTTGATACATAAATAGGATAAAAACATGCACTTTTGTTTGGAAAAGAGCACTGACTCGATGTACAGTTCAATCAAACATCATAATTTCGCTTCGACTTTTCAAAGCACATCGAGCTCTCTGTTTGGACATAAAATACAAGTTTGTGTGAACATCGGTCTATGACGCTTGGTTTGGAGACTCTCCATTATATTTTGTTTATGTAGAGTAACATAACTTCACGCTAATTAAGGTGAATTGAATGAAAAGGAGAAAAAATGAGGCGTATATTTGTTCGGGCTGGGATGATCCGCCGTCTTATTATGACTCAACAAAAATTGCCGTACAGGTTACAAGACAGTGTAATTGTCAGGTTTTAATTTTTGTAATTAAGGTCTTTCCCACTATAGTGGAAAGACCTTTTTGTATTTCGTTTGATTATTCATCTTCTTCTTTTTTTTCTTCTGCCATCAATGTTGTCAAAGTGCTTTGATCAATCGTACCCAAACTTGATACACATAACATGCATTGGCCTGGCTCGACTCAGGTCACCCTGTGAACCGATTCTATTTTTAGTAACAGAGTTATCTTCCCGAATACGGTTTATCTTGTTATCATGTTTGCTCGTAAACCGTAATCGATATAAAAAAAACTGAGGTGAGGAAAATTTTGTTTTCATCCTCAGGATGATCTGTAACGCAAAACATTTTTTTGGGGTCGCGACCCCGCTTACGCGTTTTTGACCCCGAAATATGTCGATTTCTCAAAGTTGTCGGATTTCGATGAAATTTGGTTTCCAGGTAGCTTCCATGGTCTTGATAACAAAAATCGGATCAGAAAAATTTGTCGTCCGCCATTTTCAAAATCTCGGAATCGATAAAAAAATTATGAAAACATTGTGTTGCAAAAATACTCCTCTCATTAAGATCTACATTTATGGCTGGCCATTTTTTTTTGTCGGCCATTTTCAAAATGGCGGCAATTTGAAATTTTGTTATCGCAATATTTTGGAAACGATAAAAAATTTATGAAAACATTGTGTTGCAAAAATGTGCCTCTCATTAAGATCTACATTTATGGTTGGCCAAAAAAAAATTTTCGTCGGCCATTTTCAAAATGGCGGCTATTTGAAATTTTGTTATCGCGATATCTCGGAAAGGATAAAAAATTAATGATAACATTGTGTTGCAAAAATACTCCTCTCATTTAGATCTTCATTTATGGCTGGCCATAAAAATCTTCCGTCGGCCATTTTTAAAATGGCGGCTATCTGAAATTTTGTTATCGCGATATTTTGGAAATGATAAAAAAAAATTATGAAAACATTGTGTTGCAAAAATACTCCTCTCATAAAGATCTACATTTAAGGGTGGCCAAAATTATTTTTTCGTCGGCCATTTTCGAAATGGCGGCTATTTGAAATTTTGTTATCGCGATATCTCGGAAATGATAAACAAATTTACGAAAACATTGTGTTGCAAAAATACTCCTCTCATAAAGATCTGCATTTATGACCGGCCAGATTTTGTTTTCGTCGGCCATTTTCAAAATGGCGGTTATCTCAGAAACGATAAAAAATATGAAAACATTGTGTTGCTAAAATATTCCTCTCATTAAGATCTACATGAATGGCTGGCCAAAATTTTTTTGTCGGCTATTTTTTTAATGGCGGCTATTTGAAAGTTTGTTATCGCGATATCTCAGAAACGATAATAAATTTACGAAAACATTGTGTTGCAAAAATACTCCTCTCATTAAGATCTTCTTGAATTACTGGCCTAAATTTTTTTGTCGGCCATTTTTCAAATGGCGGCTATTTGAAATTTTGTCATCATGATATCTCGGAAACCATAAAAAATTTATGAAAATATTGTGTAGCAAATTACTCCTCTCATTAAGATCTACATTTATGACTGGCCAAAAAAATGTTTTCGTCGGCCATTTTCAAAATGGCTGCCATTCGAAATTTTCTTATAGCGATATCTCAGAAAGGAAAACATTGTGTTGCAAAATTGTGCCTCTCATTAACATCTACATTTATGGTTGGCCAAAAAAAAAATTTCGTCGGCCATTTTCAAAATGGCGGCTATTTGAAATAGGATAAAAAATTAATGATAACATTGTGTTGCAAAAATATTCCTCTCATTTAGATCTTCATTTATGGATGGCCATAAAAATCTCCGTCGGCCATTTTTAAAATGGCGGCTATCTGAAATTTTGTTATCGCGATATTTTGGAAATGATAAAAAATTTATGAAAACATTGTGTTGCAAAAATACTCCTCTCATAAAGATCTACATTTAAGGGTGCCAATATTTTTTAGTCGGCCATTTTCAAAATGGCGGCTATTTGAAATTTTGTTATCGCGATATCTCGGAAATGATAAAAAAAATTACGAAAACTTCGTGTTGCAAAAATACTCCTCTCATAAAGATCTACATTTATGACCGGCCAAATGTTTTTCGTCGGCCATTTTCAAAATGGCGGTTTTTTGAAAGTTTGTTTTCACGATATCTCAGGAACGATAAAAAAATATGAAGACATTGTGTTGCTAAAATATTCCTCTCATTAAGATCTACATGAATGGCTGGCCAAAATTTTTTGTCGGCTATTTTTTTAATGGCGTTTATTTGAAAGTTTGTTATCGCGATATCTCAGAAATGATAAAAAATTTACGAAAACATTGTGTTGCAGAAATACTCCTCTCATTAAGATCTTCATGAATTACTTGCCAAAATTTTTTTTGTCGGCCATTTTCCAAATGGCGGCTATTTGAAATTTTGTCATCATGATATCTCGGAACCATAAAAAATTTATGAAAATGTTGTGTTGCAAATTACTCCTCTCATTAAGATCTACATTTATGACTGGCCAAAAAAATGTTTTCGTCGGTCATTTTCAAAATGGCTGCCATTCGAAATTTTCTTATAGCGATATCTCAGAAAGGAAAAGAAATTTATGAAAATATTATGTTGCAAAAATACTTCTCTCATTGAGATCTTCGTTTCATTCAATTTAACGAAAACTGCGATGAACCGTTTTTGAGTTGTAGGCCTTGATGCGTTTTTATGTACTGGGAAAGACCTTTCAATTGTTCTCTGAACAATTGTCGTTTTAATTTGGAAATGAAATTCTAACCACCTGTCTAAAGTGCTAACATCTCACTATTTTTTAATATAAAGTTTTCTTACAATCGACTTGATGAATGCCCTGTGTTTGTCTATATGTTATAATCGTCTACTTGCTTAAGACACCAGTGTTTTTTCGGGAAACAGATGACAGTGATTGTAAGAGCGTTTTGCCAGTTTAATTAATGTTTGCTGACAATCCCGCATCCATGACCAGAAAAGACATAGATGTAGCGTTGGGCGACAATCAGCAAAGAATTCCGCTAAAACCGGTGCAAGGGGTCGTCTTGATCTTACTATGTGATATGAGCAAAGCTCATTGTTGAAGGCTTCATGGTGACTTCAAGATGAAGAACAACAAAAAAGCACCGTTTTGTTTGATTTTACCATGTATTAGTAGAGGGGTTGTCTCATGTGCATTTACTCCATATCCTTTCATTCACCATTTATTTAATTAATTCGGGGCTTGAATTATCCGTTATGGCACTTTCTATAGAGTTTACAGATTTTTCACTTTGATCCCTGTTTTCTGCTGATCTTTTGTTTGCATATTTTGGCAGCAAAACTTTGTGTTAGGCAGAACAAATAAGTTGACAAATCATCCCAATGTACTTAAAGCTTCATTGCAGTGTACTATTTTCCGTATATTTTTTAAGAAAAGCACTTCCCACAAATAATTTGTTATGTGATAAATTGGCAGTGGTCGATCGTCAAAACTAATGGACAATTTTTATTTAGTGATGTATAATAGATACATGTCTTGCGTTTAGAAGGTTACTTTGAATTCCAGTTATCAAAGCTCAGCTACATCCCAAACACTCACGAATACGTTTTACACCAAATTAGAAAGTCTACCGGAATTAAACTTGTTGTTTATTTATTCACTGATGTTTTTATGGTCAGCATTGAATACAGAGCTGCCGGCTACCACCCCTTCCCCCAACTTTTCAAAGTACCTACACAATTTCGATTTTTTCTTCAATCAAATCGATATTGCTTGGTAAATCAGACCGAATTATTTGAAGTCAGGAATTTCCCATCGGGTCTTTCCCTTAAAATGTTCACTTATATAGTCCGATAAGCCCATGTGCTTTTGTATAATTATGACTGTATGCCTAGGGTGAAGTGAATGGGTTCTTACAATCATAAATTTTGGGATAGAGACGGGCGTTACATTGCTAAAAGCCTACAATCGATGTATGAAGCAGGCACTTGCCAGTGTTCCGGAAACAAAGTTGACAAGATGTTACTTGCCATATATTTTAATGGTTGATTTCATGGTAATCGAGTGGATTTTAATAAGCGACACATCAACTTTCTGTGGTGAATACATTTATCTATCTTTAGAAAATCTAAGTGATATTGGGTAAAACCATGATTTTAGACAAATTGATCAAGTTATCTTTCAAAGAGGTAACAGGTCACGGCGAGGCTTAGTAATATGATTTTTCAACACGGCATACTATGCCAGGTTTTTAGCTCAAGTGCAACTTGTCAAAATGACCAAAGGTCAAAGTTGTGCTATATACATATTTTATATACTAAAACCCCCCCTTTCCTCTAGGCATCAAAAATGGTCAAGGCCTTAAGCGTGACAGAAAACATGCTAATCCTATAGCCGGAGACCATGAATTTAATTACAAAATTCACCTGTCGCCAGATCGGGTCTCGATACCGGTACCTAGGACGACAGAACAGTGATGTACCATCTAACAGCGCAGCTAATGGAGGATGTTACAAACCTGCTTCTGTACTAATGCTTATTTTCTTAGACGGACATGCTCCATCGCATACCCAAAGCTCCGTTTCTTTGGAAAACATTACATAATTTTGTATTGAATTTCCACTAATGCAACTAAAAGGAACCAGAAACGGAGTTTTTCAAATTATGACCGGTCTTTTAGTTCCAATCCTGAACAAAAATATATGTCCAATCCTGCACAATTTTGGTAAAAAAGTAACAAATCCAATCCTGCACATAAACAAATATTTAACTTGGGATATTTATGTAAATATGACACACAGATAAGCAAATCCGACCAGAGTGAATAGAGCTTAATATATAGATTTTATCTAGGCCCCTTTTCCCAACAACCGGGGTCTTAAAATATGTGAAAGAGAAAAATACACTCCACCAAATGCTTCAAACTAAATTGCAGAGATGCCATGGTGTTGTAATCGAAGAAGAAACATTCAAATGTGCATCCTAGCGATGTCATAAACAGACAATAAACTGAACAGGACCTTGTTGATCGCAAGAGTATTTTATTTTATTCAAAGAACATCGTATACATAAAGAAAATGAACGTTTCTTCTTGCCTACCCGTTTCGACATATTTTGTCCACCATTTTGTTTTGTCCAACCCTGCACACGTATACGACAGTGGTTATAACCAGTTGAAAAACGAAAGCTAGGTGGATTCGATTAGGATTTAGATACCCAGGATGTTTAGTACACTAGTACTTAATTTATTTTGAAAGAAAATCGGTGTCGTTTATACTATTTTAATACACAGAAATAGGTAAATATGAAGTTATCACAATTTTCGTCTGTAATTTGACGAATTAACATGAATAATTAATGTCATTGCTAGTGTTAATTTTTTACTCGATTCGCACTTGGCTTATAGTGAACATATTACCAAGGTCGCAAACTGAAATTTTTATATAGATAAATATGTTGAGTCCCCTCCTAAGCTGTCTAAAAATAGAATTAAGCCTAAATTGAAGGATCTTGGTAAAAATATGTATTTGTACCTGTTGACAAGACTTCAAACTACGTTGTAATCGTCTGAAAGAAATACTACATCGATGTCCAACAAAACGAACTGGACAAGTCAGACACTTTCAAACGTACCAATTTGGACGAAAAAACGTTAACCAAACAACATAATGAGGATAAAGAAATGCTTAAAGTTCCACCTAAAGATAACATCTTGCCTACGATGTACTGGGTTCCTAACCTTCACAAAAATCTCTTCAAACATCATTTTATTTCGGCATCTAGTAAGTGTTCTACTACTAATTTATCGATACATTTAACTAC
>MJUU01023636.1:16282-29690 GCA_002080025.1 Modiolus philippinarum
ATGGTAATTTTCCTATAGAATAATTTATCGTCTTCTAAAAGGCTAACGATAAAAGTTTGGGTTCCTTGTGAATTTCGGCCGCTCTTTGAAATATTTAAAGATGGTATACATTCAATTTTGTTACTGAGTTCTAAAGTAAGTGGTGAAATGTTTATTTTAGACAGAAAATCCCCCGTCATGCATTGTTTCAAGTTGCAATACAGCCTAACGATGTGAGAATCTGATTCTGAATTACTGCAAAAATTCTGTATCCCATTTTCACAAAACGAAATTTCTGATATCAGTGAATGAAGTTCTTTCCTATTTTCACTGAAATGATCTTTAATCAATATTCTTTGGTTTTCTATTTCTTCTGTTAATTTTCTTTTCCATATTTGTTCATTTTTCATTAATTCATTTTGAGATTCAGTTTCAAGGTCGTCAATGAGCTTGAGTTTTTCCTCAAAATTTCGTTTCATTTTGTTTATCGTCTTGAACATAGATTCTTTGTCGGAATGCCAATATGCAACTTTCTCTTTGAGTGAACCATATGCTTCATCTATGGATTGTACTGAGTGCTTCTGATGTGAGCTCAGCAGACACTGCACACAAATTGCGTCTTGACACTCCATACAATACAACCGAATATCTTCGGATGCATGAAAAAGACATGGAACGTCTGTTTCTTTGTAGCAGCGATCCTTTGAATTCAATTCCATCTTAGATTTGGAGAGTGACAATCTGAAATATAAAAAGTAAAGGTCTAAGCTATCTCGTTTTAAATAATTATGTAACTGTAATACTGCGATGTTAATTTATTTGCTTACTCAATTGTGTTAAAGTGAAAGTCCACGATTTTTTACTTTTAACCTAGTTCCATTTACTTCATCTCGAAAATACATCATGCAAAATTACAGTGGTGTACATTTTTTATTAAGGGAGATATTTGAAGTTAAAAGTTTACTGTGGTACAGTTATGGGTATCGCCATCTTGGACTGGAAGTGACGAAATATTGATACAAATATAATGCATTTGTATCACTAACAATTACGGAGAAGACACGATTTGTAAAAAGGATGCTGGGTAATCCTTGGTATGACCAAAAACCGGACAAATATTCAAATCAGACTCACCAACATTACAGATATGCAAATCGGTAATATGATCGTGGGCATGGCATACAGGCTTAAAATTTCATTGAATATATAAATATATCCTATATTTTATACTAATTATCATTCTTGTCGAATTTCAAGTTGAACATTTTTACCTCTCGTTATCGAAATAAAAATGAATATCCTCCTGTCTAAAGCTGACTAAACGGCTACGTATTCACTTTTAAATGATACTAACACATTAGTCGACGATTTCGTTAAAAAGTCGCCATATTCAGGAAAAAATAAAATTTTCTGTTAATTTTTTTTTTACATATTTGATGTTGCATTTAAGACGTATAGTGCATGTCTTCGTGCTGCAGTAGAAAGCAAAAATAAAAAAAATAACTATGGTCTTCTTGCTAATGTATTACATAAGGGTTACACACAATGAAAAGTAGCCTTGGATACAGGTGTTAAGACTCAGGTACACGTACTTAGTATTATGTTTATTGGCACAATTATCACACATGTCACTTATTTCCTAGGTAGGGTCATAACTCACTCTTGGGTCACTTTGTTCATGAAGGTAATTTTAATTGTCAATACAGTAACTTCACTCGAGTTCAGTGATTTTAAATAATTTTAATACAAACACGTATTAATGTGGAAAAAAAACAAATAAATAAAAATACATTATACAAAATTAGTGTTTTGTTTTATCAAAGTCTTATAATGTAATTAAAATGATGCTATAAATAATTATTCACGTACTTTATCAACATCGGCGCAATTCAAGATCGAACAGAAAAGCCTTTGTTAGCAATAAATAAAGTTTGTACAAAAATAAGATTATAAATATACATGTCGGGTTGGCAATAATTCACATTCTACACTGCCTAGTTACTTTTGAAAAAGAAAAAGACTAGCATATCTTACATTCAAAAAGACAAAAGGGACAAGAATTGAGTTCGGTATAGATGCATAAATTTTGTACGAGTTTTATCAGACTGTATTAAAATGATTTAGACATATTTCCAAATGGTAAAGACCAGTCGGGGGTGGGGTTGGGGGTGGGTCCGAGACTTTTACCAAAAGCATATGACAGGTCCCACGTTGAAACAGATAGGATATGAGGGGACAAAAAGTTGTACTGTTCCAAATTCTTCATGCGACTAACAAAGTAGACTTTTTTTATGTTGATAAAATGCAACTTCTTAACATCTTTATTCGGTGAAACTTCTATTTCTTCAAAGCTTTTATGAGTGGATTATTTATACATGTATTTTTAATCAACACATTATCCAATTTTGCATAATGGCTTTACATAATTCTTGTATCAAGTATAAGATGATAAAAGATGTGTATTCAAACTGCAACATCCGTTATCTGTCAAAGTATTTAAACACTAATATTATGATTTCTATTGTTGCAATAATGTAATAATTGTCGCATTTTTATTTTATTTTATTTTATCTTATTTTTTTATGCGCGTTTGTTTCTTTTGCTATATTTTTTATAATGCATTTTTTGTTTTTTAATTTTTTTTCATGTATACCCTTTTACGTTTTGGTTTGAATAAACATCACACGTTTTGGTTTGAATAAACATTACAAAATTGAGAGTGAACATGAGCTGGGAGATGCTCAGGTAATTTGTCACCTGCGTTGTGTAATACTCAAATGTACCGTGCAAAGATACGACAATCATCCGGGGCATCTAGTTGAGCTCTTTGTAGTGTAAAATTGTCAACAGTAATTTACAAAACATTCAGAATCGAGACGGCATCCTCACATCTCTGCATAAATATAGATATTGAGAAAGAAAAAAATAATAAAGAATATCATGAATGTAGCAGAAAATGGACACAACAGTACATGTGACATTGATCCAAATAGTATGATCAATGTCCATTAACTTTTTTTTATTATTTCGTTTTTTTTAAGTATAGGTGAAACAGAAACATTTTGTATTGGTTGGAAGTTGAAACGGGCGTCTAAACGAAACCACCTTCCTAAACTCATTCTCCAAAATCACGAATGCACGTACAAGATTATAATGCCAATCCTGACGCGACAGGTAAAGAAAGTGTAATAAGGCCAATTCACAGAGGGTACATAAAATAGGTAAACAATATTCTAAATATCAAACATTGTATCGCCTTTGTTTTGACACTATTATCACTGTAGCTGGGTGCGTAAAATGTTTATAAAAATAATGTTTAGACCCTATGATTTGCATAATAAAGAAACAGATTAAAACACAAATTTAAAAGAATGTCAAGAATCCTTGACGCAAAATAGCAAAAAATATAGCAAAGTCATGAGTTGAACAGTGACATTGTAAAAATGCAGTAATGAACCTTGTTATATAGTTAATGATCGTTGTTGACAAACGCCTTATTACGGTACTCGTTGGTTATTACTTGATGTCAGTATACATAGCGCCCTCTACATAATGTCACGTGACCCTCCATGGCATGAGATTCTGTGAATAAAATACACTTTTTTGCAACAATTGAATTAAAAATGCAAAAATCGAAATATGTTATATGTGTAAGAACTATATAAGGATTTAATATTCTCCTTTCCGTATTTTTGCTGACTTTCACTTTAATCAAAAACTAGTGTACAGAACTGAAAAATGATATTGTTTAGTTCGGAAAGAATTCTGTGAATTAAGCTTTATTCATGATGTAGGAAAACATTTTATAGATACGAGTAATCCTTTTTTCTATTTTGGGAGTAAAAACACATGGAAATTAGATAGAGGACCAATATTCATTAGGATAATACTAACTTGCCAGAAATAAAAGACATAACCTTTATAACAATGGTCAATTTTTGCCTTGTCTCTGGACTTTGATTTATATAATCTTGTGCTCTGTTCCTTCGGTATTCTACTGTCGTTGTTTAAATCAAATAACAAACAAGTTAAAATTCTTGTCGAACTACGAAAAAAGGTAAAACCAAAAATATATACACATATCAAAACGTAAAATTGATTAAAAAACAAGAAGACAGAGGTGTGGATTTGCCAAGATCATCGACATTGATGTCTTCAAAGGGCCGTGGAAGAAAAGCAAAATGGCTGAGATGTGAAATCTTACGTCACAAGTGGAATACAGGTAAAATAAATTTGATGTTTATAGTTTACAGGTAAAATAAATTTTGTGTTTTACCTTTTATCGCTGTTCGACAAGAATTTTAACTTGTTTGTTTATTTATACTTACACGAACTGCCTCACAACACTCTTTACTTTATTTTATATTTAAAAAAAAAACAACGGCAGTAGAATACCGAAGGAACAAGGGGGTGAAATTCACAAAAATCGAAGTCCAAAGACAGGGCAAAAACGAGAACACAGAAAACAATGACGTTAGACACAAAAACAATGACGCTAGACAGACACAAAGCACAGAACCAGAAACTACAACATTCAGAACTAAGGCACTCACAGTGTGAACTCTAGTGAAGCTGTGAGTGACATCAGGTGCTCCGGAAGGGTAAGCATGTCCTGCTCTGTTAACAGCACCCGTCACACTGTGAGTGATTCAATCCGGGAAAATGTCAAAGTCGGTAGTCAAATCCGGGAAGACGTGAATCTAGCTGAAAATGTCCACTTTCATTTGGGATACTGACACGTCATATCTTTCAATGATGCTATGGTGACGGCCATAGAATTTCTTGAGGGATGAAATTAACAAAGGTTGAACAAATCCCTGACTAAGCAGCTTTTGGGACAGTGTTTTTGCTCTGTTCAAAAAATCACTGTACAAACTACAAGCTCGACAGTAACGTATCAACTGTGAAAATATGTTTTTCTCTGCAGTTTACGGGAAATTCATCAAGACGTAACCTGGGCATAGTCGCACGACCTCCACAAGAAGCGACACTATGTGGGTAGTCATGTCATGTGGAAAACAAGCCCTGAAGGGTCCAAATACAAAAATACCCGAGTTGAATAATAAACCGTAAATATTGTTATGTTGTACAAGCGTTTCAAATCAGCATCAAATAAGACCGAAAGTCATAATCTCAAAATATTCTAAAAGAATAAACAGCAAACACCTACAATGGTCAGGAACCACAATCACATGCCACAATTTACAAGCAAACTTCACCAGAAATAGGAAAAATGAAAACAAGAGACAAACATAAATAACGATAGGAACTCGGGATAGCCGAACTTGGTACCAGCACTAGCAAAAGCCAGTGGTAGGGTTAAACCGGTTTATGGGTACCCAAACCTCCCCTTTTTCTATCCCGTTTCCCTATAGTATCATAAACATGCGAATAAAACCCAATGCAGGTAGACTACTAACTCAATGACCACTATCTTGGAACAGAGAAAGCATATGACAAAACGTAATTTTGAAAGAAGGGTCAAAAGTGCTCGCCGCTTAACTGCCGGCTAGCTCAAGGAATCTAGTCTGCTGGTAAAACACTGTCGCACTACGGAAGAAAAATCAAACTCGAAACTCCCCGACGGGTTTGGTAAAGACTCTTCATGTATTTCAGTAGACATCGGCAGTATTAGTGAGAAGTTCTTTTTATTAACACAAGAGGCTCTCAAGAGACTGTATCGCTCACCCAGACCATGACCAATACATCAATTCAAATAATTTTCTATGTGAAAGGGTCTCTTTTTCAAACCATGTAAACAAACATTTGTGTTATATGATCCAACTTAAATAAACTATTTTCTCTATCGCCTGTCATCTTGGATAAGGGATCGATCAGCAGGACACAATTTTTAAAAAAATTAAGTGTTGTGACTTAGTTTATTTCCAACTGACCAAATGGTTTTAAAGAAGAAGATATTTGAATGTACTCCAATATTAAACTATGTTTTCCTTTGGTGGCCAATTTGCATAAGGTGCAGACTTGAAGGATATCTGTTTTGAAGGGGACCATCTAAGATACATTGTGATTCAGTTTAATTCTAATTAGCCTAGTTGTTTCAGATTAAAAAAAATTGTTTGTATGCTCTTTCCATACAGTCGAGTAATGAATTAAGTTCCCCGCAGATGGCCATGTTGGATGACATTTAGGCACCAAAGTCACAATACTCAGTCAGCACCTCATAAGCATCGTTCAAGCCCATGCAGTGGTTCTCAAGGTTAATTTCATCACTCCTCACTAAAGGCTTAATGAAAAAAATTATGCAGGCTATGAGGCCAAGCAAGGCATATAGCGTCCAAACAATAACATCCCTGTTAAACACAATACATTTATATAGAAAAAATATTATGACATGAAATAAGGTGAAGATAAAGAAAGTATTTTTGCAAAAATTGTAGAAAATTGCACAAAAACACTGTTTTAGCTTTTAATTATGAAAGAAATAATTGTTTTTAATGAAGTGATAGCAGGGAGTTTCTCTAAAGCTTAAAAGAGAAAAAAATACCAGAAAAGATTTGAACACACAATTTAAAGGGAAATAACCTATAAACCATATGGCATTGGAAAAAAAATTGTGAAATACGGTCAATAAATCCTACACAGGCCTTTCGATTTTCTTCAAAATTTAAGAGTATGTAGATCTTGATATGCTGAACATTTTTCGAATTTACACTTCACCTCTACCTGTTACAGTTTTTGAATTAAAAAATAAAAACTCCATAAATTTTGAAAAAATTACGGAAAAGGGCTATAACTCTGAGACGGGTTTTCCAATTTTCTTCAAAATTGCAGAGCAAATAAATCCGTGATTTTGGATTTATGATTTTGGAATTTCCCTTTCCTCGTTCTTGCTTCAGTATTCAGTATTGCCGTTTAAAATTTGTAAATGTTAAATGATTTATAATTGTTTTTTTTTTTTTTCGATTCTGCAGAAATGGCGGACAATTCCAATCTGGTTTCAGGCCATTCAGTGTATGTTCATCTTTTGCAAAGATTGCGAAATCTAGCACCATGGAAGCAAGTGCGCTTTTTGAAATTCAACATCTAAAGGTAAACCCAATCTTATTGCTTTTTAAAAGGAATCAGGTTCTGTGTAAGGAACAAACAAACGTCCATCATAAAACAATTATCTGTAAAACAGGACAAAGCCATACATCTGCTTTTTAGAACATTTTTTTCATGGATAATCATATATTTTCAAAATGTTACTTGTAATTTTGTTATGATCAAAGATTCCAATAGATACCATATTTATACGCATTTCGACCTTTACTTTGCATTTAGGGCGTTCAGGATAAAAAATTCTTCAACCTTGTCTCTGGGAGGTACTGATTATGTTCGAGGGTACTTATTTCAGTACATGACTAAAATGAGAGTGCCATTTGTAAATATTGTGACCTTATCCTTGACAGGAGGCAGTTTTTACACTCTGTCGTTCAGAGTTATATATCTAGGGTTGGATATAGTTATTGAAAACTTTCTTTGGATGAATGCTTTCAGAAAATATGATTATAGACATTGTGACATTGACCTTGATCTGAAATCAAAATCACATTTGTAAAGATCTCGAACTTCAAAGTTAACGTTTTAATATCATGTATGTAAATGGAGGTATTCTGCAATTGTTTAAGTGATCTGTAAGTGTGCAACTTTGAGATAAATATTGAATCATGCTTATGGTCGTCGAGATAACCATTGTTTAGATTTATAAGCGAAATGAAAAAAACTTTTAAGTACACACATAAATAGTATTAAGGAAGCACCACTGTTACTGTTATGTGCGGAAGGGGTTGGGGGCTTTGAAGGAACATCGGTGCCTGAATATTTTGTATGCAATCTTTGAGTCTTACTTTTTCTCAGTGGAAGCAATCCTGTCTTTTTTCCAGTCCTTGAAAGAGATATTCTCCTGTCCCTATAATTTTTTTTCGCTAAATTTCTTATCCTGGAATTTTTTTCTCAGAATTCCTTAATTCCAAGCTCCCATCAAAGTCAATGTTTAATTGCTCCTTAAACATACATTTTATTTTTTGCAGGTGTAATCAATAAACTGCCATATGTTATACATTTGTGTTATAAGAAATAGTCAAGAGTCTTATTTTTGTCAGTATTTACTTGTATATGTATATAAAACTTACCACCATCCCGCTATCTGTACATTATTTTATAATATCACGTCTAAAACAACATGAACAAGATAAACCATGTAAACGGTTGTCGGAAAACACAAAATACGAACTTCCGGTTATGATAACAACATTTTCAAGTGATTGATTACTCTACAATTGATAACAGGTATCTTTATTCAAACATAACATCCGTTGTGTATAATTGTGGAAAAACCACTAGAAGCCTTTTATTATATTTTATGATAAATAATGGATTATTACCCCACATTTTATTTGATATGCAATTCAGGGAAAAGGGGCATATTTGTTCCTCACATTGGAGAATGTAAGCCGCCTATGTTAACAAATTCCAATGATTTGTCAAGTCAAGTATGATAATGTGTTTGTAAGGTGAGCTGCAAAGGTAGAATGTATGATTCCGTATCCCAACAGTGATGAAAATCACCTTTTTAAACCTGTTAACATCGGAAAATCCAGCAAGCTCTTCGACTGGATTTGAACCCCTGCTCGTTGTCATCTATGGCAACACCGCCTGCCCTATGTCCAGCGACCTAGACCACTCAGCCATCTAGGCTACATAAAAATATAGCTTTCGGTAACCGGGTCATTCCTCCTCGTAGGAAATCTAGAGTTGTAACATAGTACACGATCAACATTAGGTGGGTAGGAAAAAGAAGGATAAGGTTGCAACAGGTAAGATACATTAGGTATATAGATAATAGTGTTGCACGTCGATCGTGTACTATGTTACAACTCTAGATTTCCTACGAGGAGGAATGACCCAGTTACCGAAAGCTATATTTTGATATAGCCTAGGTGGCCGAGTGGTCAAGGGCACTGGACATAGTGCAGGCGGTGTTGCCATAGATGACAACAAGCAGGGATTCAAATCCAGTCGAAGACCTTGCTGGATTTTCAGATGTGAACAGGTTTAAAAAGGTGATTTTCATCACTGTTGGCATACGGAATCATACATTCTACCTTTGCAGTTCATCTTACCAACACATTATCATTCATATTATATGGTATCATGTGCGCAATTATTGACTTTCGAACAGGGATCCAGTTTTGAACCCAAAGCTGTATTCAGTATTAAGCACTACAACTACTACGATTGGTGGATAATAAAATTAAATGTTTTAAGATAAAATACTATGTCATGTTACAATTCGGTTTATAGCAAATCTGATTTCAACAATGTTACCCAGAGGTGATAATTTGACCTTTTATGGGATCTGGTCGACACAAAAATATTTTATTAATTTGAATATACCCCTTTTTGAGCCTCAATTTACACCAAGAATCGCCGCATGACCCCCCATTTTTTATTTTGGAATTCGAAAGATCTGTATGAGTACTTGTTATTTTCAGGACCCCCGGGATGAAAAAAAGCCTTCGTCTATTTTTAGTTTATCGCTAAACAGGGGAACCCCCCTATGGAAAATGCATTGTAAATAATTGCGCACTTGTAACCTATAGCAAAAATGTGGTTTTCACGTTTTTCTACTTTGTAATGTATTGAATGGTACTAAAACACTGAATTTCAAATAAATTTACAATTTTGACCGAATGAAAGTTTGTGCATATCGTATTTCCGGATTTATAGTCTGTTTCTTCATGTATGGTAAAAATCACTAGAAAAGGGGGGTAGACTTCGGTGAAAGTTGATAATTTTTAGTTTACAGAAGTAGATTGCTCATATGCCTGTTGTATCGCTTCGGAACAAATGTGAGAAGCTTTAGCAGTGTATTTTATATTTTTAATTGCATAAATTTATGAAAAATGGCATATTTTCAAAATTAATTTTTTGGTAAAAATCTCAAATTTTAGCTGCACTTGAAACTTCACGTTTTGCCTAATATGGCAAATAGTAAGGCAAAAGTTTCTGGCATGGCCTCAATTTACACCAAGAATCGCCGCATGACCCCCCATTTTTTATTTTGGAATTCGAAAGATCTGTATGAGTACTTGTTATTTTCAGGACCCTCGGGATGAAAAAAAGCCTTCGTCTATTTTTAGTTTACCGCTAAACTGGGGAACCCCCCTATGGAAAATGCATTGTAAATAATTGCGCACTTGTAACCATATAGAGCTGCGTGCAACACTGTTATCTGTATACCTGTCAGTCAAGTATTTCCCTGACCTGTCGATTTTTTCTATAACAAAATTGAGAACTTTTTTGAAGAAATGAAGAAAAATTCTAAACGATTCTAACCGGAAAAAAATTTACAGGTTTAAATGTGCAACAACCAAATTATTTCTTCAATATTTGCAACTAATATTTGACATTTTCAAATCTCCCTGAACAATTATGCCAAATTCTAACTCTCAGATCACTATAATTTCCCGAAAGATAAGTACCATTTCTATATTTTGTTAAAATTTCTTGATATATTAAATAAATCTTATAAGAGATTTTCGGAGTGTTCAAGTCCACCTATGCATATCAGGACGCCAAACCAATGTTCAGAGATACCTAATGAAATTTGCTTGAAAAGGTACAACTTTTTCTTAAAATAAATCCGAATAAACCCGAATTTGTGGATTGACATCATTTAGGAGAATAACCTTCTATCATTCCTTCAAATTAATAACGTAAACTAGAAAATTAAAATAAGAACCGTCAGTGTCTATAATTTAAGTTTAAAACAACATATAGCACTAAGCGATACTCAGAGCCATGTGTATACAAGGAAATCATTGCCAAAAATGAAGAATATTTACCTTTCGTTATGTTTGTAGTAAATTTGTATTTTAGTTATTATTACCATTGTATCGATGCCTGATATACTGACTCCCCAGAGGGTATTCACCATTCTTCAATGTTGGCATTATCTGATCTAAATTAAAAACTATGTTTTTAACTATGGAGTATGACCATCGGACAAAATTCTGCATTTCTTAGCTAATTTTATCTTTTAACGTTGATCTTTAAGAAATGAATAAAAAAAAATTTAAAAAAAATGTATAATTTGTTTAAATTCCGAGAAAATAACGTCAAAATATGCAACCGTACCCTCGTTGTTTGAAAAATTTAATAAGGCTCGTACCGCAGAAGTCTATAGCTGTAAATACTCTTATAATGCAACATTAAACAATTTGAAGATTACACAACATCAGACCACAACTATCTATATGAATATATAACCTCCCCTGGATTTGCGAATGTTTACGGCAATGGGTCAAACGTGATAAATAAATACAAGTCTGAAACAAGAATGAAATTCCTGGGTCCCCCGTCGCTTATGCAATAAACTAGTATACTGTATATGAAATTGCAATATTTTCAAACATTCAGGGCAGTTCCAAAATTAAATATGTGGGGATAAAAAAAATATCAACCTCGGGAGATGTTTGAACTTGACCAAGGTATAAGTGGTATTAACATTTGTATAAATTTCATGAAAATCTGTCAAAATTTGTAGCCATGAGAGCGCTTACAAGGTCAATTTTTTGATAAAACAGAGTAATTATTTTCGTCAAAGTCCCATAACTTCGTCAAAAAGTATCGACCGAGCCTGATTTTCGAACTTGACCAAGGTATTAGTGATATAAACATTTGGGATAAATTTCATGAGAATCCGTCAAAATTTGTAGGCATGAGAGCGCTTACAAGGTCATTTTTTGGCTAAAACTGTGTTGTTATTTTGGTTAAAGTCCCATAACTCCGTCAAAAAGTATCGACCAAGGCTGATTTTCGAACTTGACCAAGGTATTAGTAGTATAAACATTTGGTATAAATTTCATGACAATCCGTCAAAATTTGTAGGCATGAGAGCGCTTACAAGAAAGTGTGACGTACGGACGCACGGACGCACGGCATTTCTATGTCCCCGCTCCGCGTTGCGGCGGGAGACAATAAGAACTCAAACTGGTTAGAATTAGAGATATGAATAGCGACCGCGTCTCCCCGCAGCGCAGCTAGTCAGAGATGTGATAGGCGGAACTGGTTGAGCACTTCCTGCAAGTGAGAAAAAGGAATAATTAGAATACAGAATTATTTTTGACACATAATTGATGTAACTTAAGTATATTAAATTATAACAATTTGTATGTTAGGCAGTGTGGTCCCATAGGAAGATTTAAGGATTCCCATCCAGACGGAACGAGTTCAAGTCACGGACATGCATAATATATATATATACTCCTTATATATATATTTTTTTTTCAGCGGAAACAATTATGTTAACATCTTTTTATTATATATTTATTTATTTATTTTCTACTTTATATTATATCGTTAGCTTTTCTATGTCACAAAGAACGGAAATATCTTTGTGTCAATTTTCATTGTTAGTGTAATCAAACCAACAAAAACTTTTTTTATCGCACATGCAAACACGTGCGTAGAGAATTAATCAGCCTGACGAAGCCTGTGGAAAGGCGAAAATTTGCTGTAAATTTAACATCAATTTACGTTTTAGTGTCGTTATAATTATTTTACACAGACACTTATATATATATTTTACGAAAGGATATGGAGTAAATGAACATGAGACCATAACACATATGTTCACTCCAACTGCAATAATTTAAATGAGCTGTATGGCCATTTCGGAAATTAATTCCTCATCAGCAGAACTAGAACCCAAACAAAGGAAAATCATAATTTCAAAAATGTTTAAATGCATAAAACCAAACGAAATCCGAATAATCAGTAATATCAAATATAAAGCTAAGGACAAAACTACGATGGAGGGAGTTCATCCTTAGGTTTTAGAATTTACATAAATTAGATAAAAGTAATTGAACAAAGTGTGCACATGAGATATAATCTCATGTACAAGTACACCATATCTAAGAAAAATAAAGAGCATACATCTCTACCACGGGGAATTGTTTTACCAACTCCACACTGCAATAAAAGATATATATTTATTGGCAGACAAATTTAGCCGAGGAAAGATTAATCCGTTTAATTCAGCTTAGGAAGATTAAAAGATTAATCCCTTTTTCATATTTCAATACTGGCACTCTGTTTGACTCCTAATTCTTATATAGGCTTTACCTGTTGCCCAGTCCTTTTATTTGATGAATAAAATAAGTCAGACGATTAGGTTTTTAAGGGCTTGTATAAGCACATTTTATGCTTATCCAGTGTTTTGGGGAAGACGTTCAGGTTTATAGGGCTTCTTAGACGATTAATATACATATGGGAAAGAAGGAGTGACTCATTGTATGGATAACTAAATACCGAAGTTACTTCGCGAGATGAACAGATATATATTAATTATTAGTATTTTTGTTCGCGAGACAAGGATTATCAGGTCCATATCAGATGAGCCCCGTAGTGCTCATCTGAT
>MJUU01023637.1:0-14744 GCA_002080025.1 Modiolus philippinarum
TCAATAGGAAGGATATATCGTCGATATACCTGCTGCTATCATTAAAAATTAAAAAAAGGTGATCACTGTTATGTACGGTTCCATTTTGTAGTTTTTTTCATAAGTCCCGTTCGTAACAGAAAAGGAAAAGATCTGCATAGAGACGTACACAGCTTGTACCCATTGGAATTCCAATAACCTGTTGATGAACTGAATACAATAAGTTACATACATAGTTTAATCTGAAAGAAAATTAAAAAAGACCAATAGTGATTTTTGTGATAAAGAAAATGTAATGTTTCGTAAAATAATGGGATATGTCACATCGCAGTTTGAATAAACTTAGGTTTCCCGCACATTTCCCAATTCCGGAACTTACAATTCTCATGCCGGAAGTTAACACGGCAAAAACCGGAACCGGAACTTGCAGTTTTTATAGACTTTAAAATCTCATATATATATACGGACACCGCCACCACATCATAGTTATAGAATGTCGGTTTGATAAAAAAGGAAAATGCATTTATTTAATATCACCGATTTTAACTTTACCCTGGGTTGACTCACTGACACTATGAGAAGGGGTGTTGTATACAGAGCACGATATGACTGCTTTATCCTTCTGGCATACCTGATGTTACTTTCGGATTTTTAGAGTTCATACTGTTAGTGCTTTCGTTTTCGTGTTAAATTTGTGATGTTCTAATGTTTTGTTGGACTTCTGATGTTTCCGTTTGTGCCTTGTTTTTGGACTTTGATTTATGTAATCTTTTTGTGCTTTGTTCTTACCCTATTCTGCAGCGGTATCTTTCAAAGTGTCTTTATACCGCATTTATTCGGCTTTGTATTATCAAAAGCCAAATAGTTTTATAAACAAAAAATAGCCAGAAGGTCGACAATCAGAATATGTTGATTCTCTATGTATTTTTAGTCCGGTGAATGAATTTTCAAATCATGGTCTACAACTATAAGATGGATTTTGAAGGCAATTTGCAAACTAGCTAATTAGGCATGTAATTTCTGAAATACGGCAAAGATTTATGATTTTTAATTAAAGAGATGATAAAAACCTTTGACACGTGCTTATTTCTCTAAAATGTAATACGTTTCATAAAATGTTACGGTTATTTGAAATGATTTAAATCAATCGATCATAAAAATTTAATAAATGAAATCGTTAATGTGTGAAACAAAAACCTTAGCGAAAATGATTAAATACAACATGTTATATAATCTGTTATGATGAGAAATCGGAGTGTAATAAAGTGAGAGAATAAATCAAATTTGACTATTTAAGCAATAGGGTTTGAGATGAATCTTGGCTTTTTTTTTTTTAGAAAACAGTAAAAAGTTAATTAAGAGTAACAAAATAAAGATTTTGACCGTATACAAATGCTTAAAAATTTGACTTGAAACTCTTCTTTTTTTTGTTACGTTTACCATGAATGAATGGTAATATAGAAATTCACGAAATTTTGTCAGAATGCCCATCAAGATGTATAAAATGAAATTATGAAAAATGGAACTCTATGTACAAAAACCTGTAATACTGTTGGCAAAACCCATAAAAATAAAAAAAAATCTTACAGAAATATCAAACTTGACCAGGGATCATTAGTAGAACAAACAGTAAGTTACGTCTAATCTGATTGGGCAGTGTGAACTTTTGAGTACAACAATTGATGATATGGTATTTGTTGCGCAACCTCATTCATCATTATTAATATTTTCAAATCAATTTTACATCTATCTTATAAGTACATCTCGTATCTTGTTTAGACATTGCCGTTTTTCCGAAAGTGTCAATTTGCCGATCGTAGATAACAGTTGCTGCGCGATACCGTGCAGTGTATTCAATTTATTTCATGAAATTTTCCAACTGACCAACATAAATAAATCTAAGCTTCAAGCTAGCAGATGTAAAACTATTTCGTGTATGTAAACAATTTTGATCAATTTTGATCATGAATTATTGTCCTCTTGGATTTTCCCACTGTTTTCACGGGACACTATTTTGGCTTACATTGACACAAACCCCAGAGCTTGGATTTTAATATTTCGTGTTAACTCACGAAAATAAGATTCTCGCGGCTACTATTCCTACAATTTCAATAGCTAGCCTTTAAGCTTGTGAATATGAGAAATTGTTGGTTACATTTTAATTTTATTTTATGAAATCAGCTGGTGTTTAATTGTCAGCTTTTAATACGATCACTATACAAGATTCTAATTGGATAAATCAGTATGGGGCCAGTATGTAACTTTCCCATTCAAAGTGTGATGATTACATTTGTACTGCACAATTTAGCACGTTAGGTTAGCATCGCTATTAACCCTGTGACGTGTACTAGGAGGGGTAAGTTCCAATATATTGTTATACGGGGACAATCGGCAAGTTTGAGTGCTTATTTTACAAATATAAGTATTTATTTCATAATCATACAGTGTATTTGTACTTTTGATATTTGTTTGGGTCTATTTCCTTCCCATTTTATATCAATTTGGGTTGTATTGATTGATTGATATGGGGTTTGACGTCACTTTCAGCAGTATTTCAGCTATCTTGTGGCGGTCAGTTTTAGTGGTGGAGGAAGCCGGAGTGCCTGGAGAGATCCACCGACCTTGGGCAGGTAACTGACATACCTTATCACTTACGATTGTAAGTCGAGTGCACCCTTTTTGTAATGTACAAAGTGGGGCGCGAACTCACACAACAGTGGTGATAGACAACAGTGGTTGTTTAGGTAGTAGAACTACCTTAACCACTCGGCCACCCACGCCCCAATTTGGGTTGTATTTTCCATTTGGCAACCAAAGCGAACAGTTGATATAACACTTACTGTGCGAAGTGTTTTTAAATTACAAACTGTTACAGCTTAAGTGTTGAGTGTTAGTATGTTTTGACAGTGTGTTTGTCTTTGTCTTGTGGATGTCTCGGTTTAATTTGATTTATGATATTTTTTTTATTTGTTCTTACGGTGATCTACTGTCGTTGTTTATTATTATCAAAGTTATCCTTATACACTTTTGATTAGCATTCTCCAATTCTTAGCGTGTTAACTCAGTTGGTTAAAAATACGTATTATTTCTAATCCAAACGTTGCTTAAATTTCTGCGTGATGCTTTCCGCAACGTTTCATTTCATTCATAAAGTCTATCGTGAAGTCATCGTTTAACGAAAGCTAGGCGTCAACGTTGACAACCGTGCTGAACCATTGAATCTGCACCTGAAAGACAGTGACCGTGTTTACACTTGCTTCAATTTGAATCGATCTTAAAATGATCGGTTTGCATTTACATTAAAAAGTGCAAGATCGATCTCGATCGGTCCTTCTGAGAACGGTGCGTTTACACTAAACACTGAAACTGAATCGACCTTACCTAAATACATGTGTTCATTGTTATAAAAATGCAAATATAGATAGATATATTTGGAAATGTCCTGACATATTCGTTTAAAAATGTTTTCTCTTAGACGTTTTCTCGTAATTTTCCGGCATCCCGTAGGTCACCAAAAAGTTCGCTTATCAAAAGAACTTCATTCGTAGGCCAAAGGTTCTCCTCCTTTATTCTTCACAGTCGTACATACGTTCATAGACACACGTGTAAATGCCCAATTTCAGTTATATTCAGTTTCACTTCATAAAGATCGATCGCAATCGATCTTGGCGTTTACACTTATAGAAAGATCGATCCCAAAAAGATCGATCTTTTTAAGACTACGTCTGGATGTGGACTTTTTAAGTCCGATTGAAGATCGATCTAACCCGTTTACACTTGTGCAAGATCGATCTTTTTAGGATCGACCTCACCAAAGATCGATGTAATTTTGCTAGTGTAAACGGGGTCAGTTAAAGTCACGTTTTCTCGTGCATTACGATATTTCTCCATTATAGGAATAAAAGTCATTTTGGAGGAGTAAACGCGGCCGACTCACTCACAAACTAAAGGACTTTATGTAAAGTTTGTGAGTGAAAGGCAGCGTTTACACATCCATAAACTCCCCCAAAATTACTTTTATTTCTTATAATTCCAATTCTTTGAAATCAAAACGATGTTTTCACTGAATTTGACGTCACCGTGTACTGCACTATTTTCCTCGGAGCGTATTAATGGGCAAGAAGCGTTTATCGAGAAAATAGCTTCGTTGTTGTTCGTGACGTTGACCAATGAAATTGGACGTTACAATAGCAATTGAAATTATTCGATAGTAAAATTTCTGATTCGAACATGCTCGCTAAAGCTCCATAAGGCAGAATCAGGGGTATTTTATTCATGAGCTAAAATCACGTGACCACGTCCCTATTTGGTGAATTACTTCCCTTTATTAAAGTTTAACTTCTAAAGTACATCTCAGTGTTCCGGATTATTTTCATGCTACCCCCGTCTTTTTTCTAAAAGTACTGTATTAATGTTATCTTCCGTGATGAAAAGTTTTTGTTGTGGGAATTTTAAAACATAGAAATTGTGGTTAAAACCTGTCTGTAGAAGGATTTCCCGTCGCTGGACAGCTTGGAATTACACATTTTCAATTTAATTTGGCCGCAAATTTTCTTGAGTAAGTTTAAAAGGGACAATTGTTTATGAATCTATGCGAGTTGTATTTCACAGTCATATGCGGACAAATTTGCTACATATTCATCTTTGATGTGTATTTTTCTGTCAAAGATAGCTCACTCGACAGTTTTACAATGGCTTCTACAGTCAAAATGTCATGATCCCGCTTCGAATTTCAAACTTAATTGGCCGGAAATTTTCATTATTACAGATAAATATTTATGTATAGAATAGACATAGAATCTTACTAGATGCGGACAAATATGATCTGAAGTGTATTATTAGGTAATTTTGCAAAATTTCAATATCTCCCCTATGCATTTCAACTAACATGGCCGACAAGCAAAAGTTACAAGATGGCCGCTATGCAAATTAGTAAAGTACCCCTGATTCTGCCATATGCGCATGTTGAAAATAAAAAAAAAACAACTATCTCGAACTGGAAAAATATCGTTATCCGCTTCATCCGGAAAGATATACTATATTTAGTTTTAGTATCATTAATAGTCAGTAGGTAGCCAATCAGAATATTTTTTGTCATGTACATTAAGTTTCAAATAATAACTAAGAGATGAATATATTGAAGAGATGAAATTATATGATAAACCTTTTGCCAGGTGCTTGTTTCTCTAGAATGTACTACGCTTCATAAGTGTCCTCGCTGTTATTTTAGCTGATTTCGAGAGATAAGTAAATTGAACAACAATTAGAATTTTATCAGAAATATTTGATTAAATCGTTAATGAGAGAAACAAAAACATGAATGAGTGATTAAATTACAACATGCACTATACGCATCAGACAACAATATAGGAAAACGGCAGGAGAAGTTCATAATAGATTAATGGTGTTAAAAACAACGGCAGTATTAAAAGGGATGTATAATGAAGTGAGTTACATTTATCACATTTCAAACACAGGTATCTCTTGATTGGTTTGTCAATCTGGTAACAATTCCTGCTTCTTTCAAGTACATTGCACCCTCGTTATATCGCCAGGGACAGGAGAAAATGTTGGCGATATATCAAGGGAATAAATTACATAGAAACTTTGCATTTAAAAAAAAAATGTACCATGAAAATGGTTGGCGATAAATTAGGGGACCGCCGTTAAAGAGGGGCAGTATATCAAAGAAGCACTGTAGTATCTTTTCAAAAGTGTCGATTTCTCTTTCTAAACTAGAAATGGATTTTCGAGAAATTGTAATAAATGTAGTGACAATAATGAACAAACGTTTTGATAAAAGAGTATATTTTAGTTTTCGTAGTACATTTATTTGTTTCATTGCTGATCATTTTTGTTACATTTGCAATATGATCTGACCAAAGTCCATCAGAAGAAAACGTAATAACCAAATGTTTATGACACTTGATAATTTCAACTTTTTCATTGTTGAATTATACAATTTTCCGCAATGAATAAAATGAAAAAACATTCTTCTGATTAAGTCACCGACAAGACATGAAACGTTCTCCAAACCTAAGTTATGGGAGACTTATTGTTTTTCCTCTGTTTCTTCTTCTTATTAAGTCGCCCTACAATGTTGTTTTTTCCTAATATCATACCTCTTTGTCTTCTTCTTCTTGCTGGAACATTGTACGAACAAATATTTGGACACCACTTACCCAATCTAAACAAAACTTTACAGGAATGTAGATCCCATTCTTAAGAGGTGCATTCAGGTGTGTAAATTTTAAAAAGAGCCGCCGTTCCCATGGAAACCAAAAAAATGGCGAGAAATTTAAAATGCTCCAAATTGGATGAAATTTTTAAAAGAGGTCACATAGAAAGTATATTATATATTCATTCAAAATGGGATGTAAACAAAAGGCTTGGAAATTAGATGTGCTAAATTGGATAGAATTATGCAGAAATGTTATCAAGGGTGTGTAGGATATAGATGGGGCTAAAAAAAATCAAAATGGTGGCCTTTGTCATGTAAATGACAAAAAGAAATGAAAACTGTATGAAAGGTTACAGAAAGTTGTATATTCTGTGACTTATAAGATTTTTTATAAAAACATTTGATTAAAAAGTATTCAAAGTGACGTCTGTTGCCATAGAAATCGGTAAAGGATCAGATTATGTAGTTTCATGGAAAGGTATCATAGGAAGTGTAGAACTTTTTTTCAGTCAAAATTTCTTTGTTGTTTTCCATGGGAAATCTTAATATCTTAATAATATTGGATGGACTCAAGTGTACCAAACGTGTTTTTGCTGCGTTTCTCATCATTCTTTTCCTTCTGCTTTTCGACGAAATTTCACCGAACTGGAAACTTTATAGAATGATATTCTATATAAAAAGTTGATCAGTATCCAAAATGGCGTCATTTAAATAAAGCTAACACTGATTCCAAATACTGCCCTTTTCTTGATCTAACTATCATTATTGACGATGGTAAAATAAAAACTAACATATACGATAAAAGGGGTGATTTTTAATTTCCCTTTTCTTGACGGCGACGTTCCTCGGGGTGTTCATTTCTCAACTAGTACGATTCGCACGTGTTTGTTCTACTCTTGATGATTTTAATGAACGTAACCTTACTATCACAGCAAAACTTTTACAACAGGGTTATAGATTTCGTAAGTTGTTGGATACCTTAAAGAAGTTTTATAACACATATGAATACTAGTATTTAATATTTAAATATGGCGTTTCTCGCAAACAGCTTATTGTGGCATGTAATTATTGTCCATTTTATTTCATTTATCCTTTTACCCTTTAGTCACAACTGCAGTGTATAGTTGGTAAAACAATTCCCCGTGATTGTAGTGTTTAAGCGATTTATTTTTGATATACAGATGACATTTTATTAGCAATGGCCTTTTTTTCATAATTACATTGTTATGATTTGTTGTCAGTTTTAGATAAAAAAAAATTTTTGACGCTCACATGATACAATCTAGATACAATTTAAGAAAACGCTACGTCAAATCCACGTTTGCGCCTTCACACTCTAATTTGACAAATCTGCCACTTTCTGCGCTAAATCCGATAGTTAAACCTACTCCTTTAAAATATGCCACTCGTTACAAAAATTTGAATACTAGTACACAACGGCATCACTTTTTAACAGAAGCAATCGTGGATTTTCAAAACTTCAAAAGTGCGACGCAAGGAAATGTGCTACATGTCCTCGCCTCGTCCAGGAAAACACTGCTAAATCTAATGTCAATGGTAGGAAATTTACCATCCAATTCCCCATTGACATCTCATGAAAAACGTCCAGACTTGTATACTACTATTTGATTTCCAGAATTTAGCCAGCTGTGGAATTCAGTATATCGGCGAAACTGGTCGTCCTTTACACCGACGTATCCAGGAGCATTTGTATCGTGTTCGATTTCCTAAAAAGTTTAGATCATATAGTATATACCAACACTGTGCAATCTATAATCATGATAAAAAATATATCAAAATACAACCTTAAGACATTGTGGGAAAAATCCCCTGACCAATCAAAGAGAGAAATTGTAAGATTCAGAAGAGAATGTGAACTGTATTGGATAAAAAAAACTACAGACAACTTATCCACTAGGGTTAAGTGACAACATCATGGGCCAGAGAAACATTTCTCAGAACGCTTCTATTGACATCATGGGTATTTCTTCTCCGAAATTACGCCATCGCAGGTCACATGGTCGAAGAGTGAACTATAATATTAATAGCAAACGTAAAACCTAATAAATATTAAAGATCTATTGCTGTTTTCAAAAATAATGGGCGGCATAGCTTGTTCACTAAACTTTTTTCAATTCCTATACCACACCTTTATAAAATCTCTTAGGAGTGTGACATTTTGTCTGTAAATAGTCCGCTCTATGAATGTTATTGATGCCTTCTGCTTTCATAGACTTTATCCCAGAATAGACAAGCCGGATGAACACGCAAAACAATTTTTGAAAATTAAATTAAGGAATTGACCTTATTGATATTGTAGGCATTTTCCGAGAGCCAGATATTCAAAAACTTGTACCCGTCTATTTTGACCACCAGGACATGCCTGTCATTTCCTTTTCTTATAAAAAACCTACAAGAAACTTTTTTTTCAATTACTCATCTATCATCTGTGATGTTGATTTCGAGAAAAAACTACCAAGTCGCCATATCGCTATGACCCGTGCGGACATATATTGACGGGGAATCTTAACATCATTGAAGATAAAGAAGTTCGACAATTCTTTCGAAAAGGGCCTGAATATCGCCTACCTTCTAAAATGAACTGACAAGTTTGTTTTGATATAATTAAAGACGCAGTTACCAATTATTGTAAAAAAAAAATGGCGCAGTGGGTTCCTAAACTCCACAAAACGCCATATAAATCTAGATTCATTTTGTCATCTAGTAACAGTTCTACAACTAAAGTTTCTATTATACTCACTAATACTTTGACTGCTATTAAAAACCTGGTTATAAATTTCTGTAACAGAGTATATGAAAACAGTGGTTTCAATCATTTTGGGAGTGTAAAAAAATCATTGGAAGTTCTCGATAAATTGAATGCTTATAATGCCCCTTTTGAATCCCTTGAAAGTTTTGATTTCTCTACCCTCTATACTACCTCACCACATAATCTTATAAAGGAAAAATTCAGACGTCTTAACCAATGGGCATTCAAAAAATGCGATTGTGAATATATATGTTCTAATTCCTTTAAAACACATTTTAGTAATACAAAACAAAAGAATTCAACTAATTGGACTTGTTTTGATATGATTTCAGCACTTGAATTTTTACGTGACAATATATTCATTCGTTTTGGTAACTGTATTTATCGCCAGGTCATTGGAATTCCTATGGGTACCAATTGTGCACCACTTATATCGGACCTCATTTGTACTGCTACGAATCTCAGTTTATGACCAACATCAGCAAAGACTCATCTAAACAGCATTTGATTGAAAAGTTTAACAACACTTTCCGATATTTTGAGTGATATTTTAACTTTAAATAATGACGACTTCAATACGTATTATAAGGACATCTACCCTAAAGAACTTACTTTGAATAAAGCCAATTCTGATTATCATCATTGTCCGTTCTTAGACATCAATTTTGATATAACAAATGGTAAATTAGATACTAAAATTTATGATAAAAGGGATGATTTTTCTTTTCCCATAGTTAATTATCCATTTCTGGATGGCAATGTTCCATTAGCGCCATCATATGGTGTTTACATATCTCAACTTGTTCGATTTCCTCGAGTATGTAATAACGTTTGCGATTTTAATGAACGGAATCTTTTCATAACTGAAAAACTATTACATCATCACAAACTAGTTAAAACCTTTACTAAATTTTATCATCGATATAAAGACTTAGTTCATAAATACAATGCAACCTGTAAACATCTAATAAAGGCTGGTATTTCACATCCTTTATTTTACGGTAATGTTTTACATAAGAGTAAAAAATACTTAAACTCGCCTAACAAACTTATTAAACCTTTAAATCGTTTAATTCATACCGGTTATAATTACGATATTGTCGTCAAGTCATTACGTATGGCCTTCTTTGGTTTTAACATTGATTTTTTGATAGGGTCTTTGCATTTTAACTAAACACATTCTAAATTTCTAAAATCTGTATTGCATGGACACGGGTTATGTATTCCGGTATATGCATGAAATCATTATGCTAAACTCCTCACAGGAAGGGATCTTGGTGGAAGCTGTATACTCAGGGTACATAACTCACTTTGTCAGTTGGTAATGGGTCTGGAGCTGGCATGTCAGTTAACTGCTAGTAGTCTTTTGTGATTTCATGTTTATGTCCGTATATTTAGTTCTTTCAGTTTCATTTTTCACAATTGACTCATTTCTGTTGCCAACTGAATTTTACTGTTGTTACGATTGTTTTTTTTTATTTATCACATTGGCTGTAGGGGATGGTTTGGGCCCAATAAAATTAGTTTAACCCCGCCGCAACAGGTTTGCGCCTGTCCTAAGTCAGGAAATTTATTAAGCCTTCGTGTGTCTTGTCTTTTTCTAGTTAGTTTACTTTATAGGAGTCTAGGATGATGTTTATTTCGCTGAAGTTGATTACTCTTTATTCAGGGACCGACTCCGACCTGCCGTTAGGTGTGGGATTTTCTCACCGTTCATTGAAGATCTTATGGTGGCTTTGAGTTGTTATAGTTGTTATTACTCCCCTTTAGGTCGTTGTCTCTTTGACACATTCCCTGTTTCCCTTCTTTTTTCTAAACATGCTGTAAATTTGTTTAAAGATAAAATTATAACAAAGGTCACCAACAGAATAGATTTTTTATAAAGATAATTATATTGAATCACCTCCTAACATGTCTGTAAAAAGAATTGAGTCAAAATTGAAGGATCTTGGTCAAAAATTTGTTTTTGTTCCTGTTGACAAGGCTTCCAACAACGTTGCTATCGTTTGAAAGAAATATTATATCGATGTCCAACAATACGAACTGGACAAGTCAACAACTTTCAGGCGTACTAATTGGGACGAAAAAAACGTTAACCCAACAACATTATAAGGATACAGAAATGCTTAAAGTTCCACCTAAAGACAACACCTTGCCTACCATGTACTGGATTCCTAAGCTTCACAAAAGTCCTTTCAGACATCGTTTTATTTCGGCATCTAGTAAGTGTTCTACTACTAATTTATCCATCCATTTAACTAGTTCACTTGCTTGCATAAAGGAGTTGGTTATTAAATACTGTGAAAAAAAACTTATCAAAACTCTGCTAGCTGGTGTAAATTACTTTTGGAGTGTAAAAAATTCAATTGAAGTTTTGGATAAACTTCAATCTATTCAAAGACCAGTCTCATCCGTCGATAGTTATGATTTTCCACACTTTATACTACCCTTCCACATAATTTGATTAAATCTAAATTGGGACAACTTATTAAATGGTCTTTTAAATTTTCTGGTTTGCAGTTCATTTTCTTCTAACAATAAAGCGAGGATTCTTCTCTAAGATTATATACAATAATTATTGTTCCTGGACATGTGATGATATGATTAATGTACTCAATCTTTTGCCGGAAAACACTTTTGTTCATTTTGGCAACACGATTTATCAACAGGTCATAGGTATTCCAATGGGTGCAAATTGTGCACCTCTCATTGCAGATCTTTTTCTATTCTGTTACGAACGAGACTTCATGAAAAAAACTTCAAAACGGAACCATACCAAACAGTGATAGTCTTAATAACAGCAGGTATATTGACGATATCTTTACTATTGACAATCCCTTAGTTTTTAGATTATGTAGACATTATTTACCCACAAGAACTGAAATTAAAAAAGGCCAACAATGATTCCAAATACTGCCCCTTTCTTGATCTAACTATCATAATTGACGCTAGTAAAGTAAAATCTAAAATATATGATAAAAGGGATGATTTTGATTTCACTATAAGTATTTTCCCTTTTCTTGACGGCGACGTTCCTCAAGCTCCATCATACGGGCCGTTCATTTCTCAACTAGTACGATTCGCACGTATTTGTTCTACTCTTGAAGATTTTAATAAACGTAACCTTACTATCACAGCAAAAATGTTACAACAGGGTTATAGATTTCACAATCCTCGTTTTTACGGTAATGATGTTAAAAAATGCCAGAAAGTGATTAAAAATCCAGAAAAGCTGGGACGTAGCTTACATTCTTTACGTAGTAGGGGATATTGACAAGATACTCTGATTGCATCCGTTAAATTAGCTTTGGGATGTAGTGACCTTAAAGATTTACATACATACTAGCTTCTCACTGATACTGCCGACGTCTACTGAAATATATGATGATTCTTGACCAAATCCTGCGGGAAGTTTTGAGTTTGATTTTTCTCTCGTAATGCGTAATGTTTTACCAGCAGACAAGGCTCCTTTAGCTAGCCGGCAGATTAGCGGCTAGCACCCCTTGACCCATCTTTCAAAATTACGTATTGTCATATTCTCTCCTTTCAAGATTGTGGTCATGGAGATAGTAGTCTACCTGTATTGGGTTTTATTCCTATGTTTTATAAACTAAAGGGAAACAGGACAGATAAAGGGGAGGTTTTGGTACCCATAAACCGGTTAACCCTACCGCTGGCTTTAGCTAGTGCCGTTACCAAGTCCGGCTGTCCCGAGTTCCTATCGTTGTTTGCGTTTGTATTTTGTCTTATTTGTGTTTTTCTGTGTATTTCCCCAGCATATTGTGGCATGTAATTATAATTTTTAGCCATTGTAGGTGTTTTCTGTTGTCTCTTTTATTTCACTCACAATGGAAGCGGGAAAAAAGGCCGGAAAATTCAAAAGTGCTCAAATTTGATGAAATTTTACAGGGAGGTTGCTAGTATAACAAAAAAAGAACATGAACATTGAATTGTTTTCATTAGCATACAATTTGTTTGAAAGAAGTAGTTAAAAAAAACATTTAAAAAGGGTCAATTTTTATGAGTCACATTTTTAGTCCATATTACCAAAATTGAACATCAAAATACAAATTCCATTATTAAACAAAAGATAATATATATTTCATACTTTTTGCATACCCTAAAAGATCAGGGAAATCCGCCACATTTGTAATAGATCTACAAAACTTTAATATAAAAATATCCTATCGGTTGTCTATCCAAATATTACCAAAAAGATTATGAAAATACAGATAGTTAATACGCATCACATTTGCTTTAGTCCATATTACCCCAATATACATACAGGTTTTACATATAAGTCCAATTATCTTTTTAAACATTATCAAGATAGAACATGACAACTGAGATAATACCAGGAACATTGAAATGACTGAATTAGGAAAATATAGTCTTCAAACATTATAACCTTTATTAATGTCAAAATACCCAAATAAAAAACAGAGATCTTTATATCTTCACATATTCAGTTGACTGTACCCAAATAAAACATGAAAATGGATATTTTGCATACATTTTGTGTTGGCAAATACCAATCAAATATAAAACATGAAAATAGAGAATATCAAAGCCATAGTGGAGAAATCCGATATTAGATTAACACACTTTTACGTACTTAATTTAGAGAATTTATTTCTCACTTAAAACAGTGCAAGGAAATATAAATTAACGTCACTCTTATTTTACTGGACCCGCGCTCTCGTGGATCATCTCAGAGCGATGTTTTTTTTTACCTTCTTGTGTCTTGATTTAGCATCTCATTACCTTAAATCGAATTCACATCTCTAATCTGTCGATTGCAATTTGCCAATCTCACAAAATAGCTATTGCTTCAATCGATTCTTCAGCAGTAAACTTAATTTGTGCCATTATTTTATCCAACTGACCAAAATAAATAAGGAACTCTGCTTCAAGGATATATACAATTTGTTTCAGTATTTTTTCGGATGAAATAGAAAAAAGAAGGAAACGGGGAATGTGTCAAAGAGACAACGACCCAAAGGGGAGTAAAAACTCAAAGCCACCATAAGATCTTCAATGAACGGTGAGAAAACCCCACACCCAACGGCAGGTCGGAGTCGGCCCCTGAATAAAGAGTAATCAAGCTCAGCGAAATAAACATCATCCTAGACTCCTATAGACATAAAGTAAACTAACTAGAAAAAAGACAAGACACACAAAGGCTTAATAAATTTCCTGACTTAAGACAGGCGCAAACCTACTGCGGCGGGGTTAAACTAGTTTTATTGAGCCCAAACCTTCCCCCTACAGCCAATGTGATAAATAAAAAAAACAATGGTAACAACAGTTAAATTCAGTTGGCAACAGGACTGAGTCAATTGTGAAAAATGAAACTGAAAGAACTAAATATACGGACATAAACATGAAATCACAAGAGACTACTAGCAGTTAACTGTCATGCCAGCTCGAGACATATTACCAACTGACAAAGTAAGTTATGTACCCTCAGTATACAGCTTCCACCAAGATCCCTTCCTGTGAGGAGTTTACCGTTATGATTTCACGCATATACCGGAATACATAACCCGTGTCCATGCAATACAGATTTTAGTGGTCATTGGGTTAGTAGTCTACCTGTATTGGGTTTTATTCACGTGTTTATGATACTATAGGGAAACGGGATAGAGAAAGGGGAGGTTTGGGTACCCATAAACCGGTTTAACCCTACCACTGGCTTTTGCTGGTGCCGGTACCAAGTCCGGCTATCCCGAGTTCCTATCGTTATTTATGTTTGTCTCTTGTTTTTCTTGTGCAGTTTGCTTGTAAATTGTGGCATGTGATTGTAGTTCCTGG
>MJUU01023637.1:17537-39273 GCA_002080025.1 Modiolus philippinarum
GTAATAATGCATAATACGGCTTGTGGAAACATGTAAGAATTAAATAAAATAATTATATACATAAGGATGTAGTAAGGTGAAATTTTATGAATCTACGATTTTAAATTGATACCCTAAATGGAAAGAGCAATTTTAAAGGAATAAATTCAAGCTAAAAATATTGATAGGTTATGGGCCTTGTTTTCAAGATATTTCACGTTTTAAAAAATGGCGGGAAAGGCTCTCTTGGACTTTTACCTTAGTATAGCATGGACACAATTTTGATTTGTTTCACATGGAAGGAAAATCTACAATCTAATAAAATCTTGCTTACTGACTTAAAATGAGCTTCTGAAGACTTTGATGACTAGAAAATTGGGTGTAATGGGGCAAAATATTTTACATAGTAATACTGGATNACGCCGACGCCGACGCCGACGCCGACGCCGACGCCAGCGCCATACCATAATACGACCGCAAAATTTTTGCGGTCGTATAAAAACCTCACCTTACTACATCAATAAAACCAAATTTCGGACAATTGAGAAAAAGAAATTAACAAACAGATTACTTATGGAAATAGATTACCAGCTTAAGTGTAAAGTGTCAGTCCATTAAATAAAAAGAGATAAAAGTTAAAACTAGAAAAACAATTAAAATGTCAAAATATTACATAATTATCCAAAAAATATTTTAACCAGCTTTTCCACTGTCACAATTTCCTCCCCGGTCGAATGTGACTCTGTCCCCAGAGTCGGGAAAACATTTTATAATACTATCTTCGAGGTCTTCCTCGGTTTCCATTGAAATATCCTCGAGATCTTTGATTCTGGTGAAAATTATCACGATGTTGCCTGTGATGTTGTGCCTGGTGCAGTTTGTCCTTTAGTTCATCTATTTCCTTAATTAATTCTATCGGTGTAGTTATTTTTATTTGCTCAAGTTCTTTCGCCCTTAATTTCCATTGTTCTATTTCTGTTTTGTACACTACTTCTGCTTTTTGGTGTCCATCGATTGTCCTTTTCAGCTCCCTCGCAAATTCGTGTATTTGAACATTTTCCTCGTCTAGTTCCTTCATTTCGTTTTTCGAGTCCTTGAATTTCCCAACTGTCTTCTGAAGTTTTGTTTTTAAATTTTTGTTTTCCTTTTTCAAATTGTCAATTTTCTCATTTAGCAATTTCCGTTTTTCTTTAAATCTGTCTTTAATTTCACCAATGACACGTTCCAATTTTGAAAAATCTTCTGAAATTTTGTTGTTTCTAACTTCCAAAATGTTGATTTGACACTGTAAATTTTGAACTTCTTTGCTATCAATCCTAGTTTGTAAAACTGATAGTCTCTTACAAATCTTTCGGAATTCCGAGTCAGACAAAGAAGAAAAGGGAAAACCTCCACAAACTTTCTTTTGAATAAATGTTCCTAATCTTGTGTTGTCACGGAGAATCTTTTTCTGTGACTTCGGTTTCTTGTTTATAGATGTGCACTGTTTAACGTAGTGTCCTGATTGTCCACAGCGGAAACATCTCACTGAATTTATTTTTGTCCGATATTTGTAAAGGTTTTCTTGCGGCAAAGTTGCCTGTTTCCGAAATTCAGGTGGGCACCACCAATTGAATCTGACAAAACGGTTTTCCATTGTACACGACGATTTGCTCAAATCCGGCTTACGATAAGAATTATCGGCGAATTGTCACGGGTTCTCGCACCAAAAATATAACAGTGGTTTGCATCGGTCTGTTATAAATACAGTTTGGGGAACTAGCTCACTTTGTTAAACAAATAAAACGCAGAATAAAGTTCCAAATTATAATAAGGAAATATCCAACAAAATAATAGTATTAACAATACACACGGAACAATCCGCATAAAACATATAAAAATGATATAACTATTTGGAAAAACGGCTTTCCGTAATTAAAATTTCTTATACTGAAATCTTACGACGTCCGTACAGTTTCAATGTCGGAATCCAACTGTCTGTAAAACATTCTCGCAAATATTGTGTAATAATGCATAATACGGCTTGTGGAAACATGTAAGAATTAAATAAAATAATTATATACATAAAACCAAATTTCGGACAATTGAGAAAAAGAAATTAACAAACAGATTACTTATGGAAATCGATTACCAGCTTAAGTGTAAAGTGTCAGTCCATTAAATAAAAAGAGATAAAAGTTAAAACTAGAAAAACAATTAAAATGTCAAAATATTACATAATTATCCAAAAAATATTTTAACCAGCTTTTCCACTGTCACAATAGACTCATAGATGTGAAATCTTATTTGAGAATATTGAAATAAAGCTATTTTAGAGAAGGTTAACCTAATATTGTGTAAATTTGTGTTTCCTACAGGTAAAACATGGTTTACAAAGGTATCCATTTGCCGTCCTCTATCTCGAAAGGACTCAAAATGTTCTTCCTAAAACATATATGATATGACTGATAATGTTGATTTTTGTTAATTCGATCTGTTAAAAACAATATGGAATGTAGCATATGGAAAAACCAAAACTCTTTCAGTAAAACATGTATAAACTGGTAATTTTTTTGTAAGACTGCTTCCTCATAAAATTCAAATCGGCAATCGCAGATTGTAAAATGAACAACTGATGGATCGTAAATGTACACGAGTGAATTGGATATCTTGGAAACGAGTTCAGTTTTCTATTCAAATGTACAAAAATATATTATCAGTGAAAAAAGATACCCGGAACCTAAACTTTTATTGCTCAACCGACGTTATGCCTTTAAACAAATGCTTAAATTCTTAACTAACCCATATTTGCTTAAGATGAGCTCTTTTAGATACATAATAAAATATGTATATCAAAAGATTTTTAATTTTATAGTTCCAAAAGAGAAGAGCAAAATATTCTTTTAGAACAGTTATAAAACAATTCTAAGTAACTTTGTCAGAGGTTATGACCGAACCAAACTGTAGGCAGATCACAATGTGGCGATCACAATGGATGAATATTGAGGACCTACAACATGTACCAAATATATCATTTCGTAAAAAGTGTGGTTCAATTAAGTTGTTTCAGAGAAAAGTGTCAAATATGTTTTCCTATATACATGTAGATCTAATGTAAAAACTTGTGCGTTGTCTGCCACGTCTGTTTACGGATTGAACAGAAATTGGCAACTTTTTTTAAGGACCTTACATGAATTTGCTCAGTACTATCAGAGGAGATGGTCAAAATATGCTTATCTTATAGACCTATATTGAATCATGCTTTATGCTGGCATTCATGTGTGTCGTCTTTGCGAACAAATGGACATTTTTGTGAAAAATCTTCTGTAAGTTTTTGCTAAAGTTTCAGAAGAGATAATAAAAATGTGACCACGGGTCCCATGTTATGGCATAAAAGCACAAAAATACCAAAGTTGCATCACCAACAGTTAAATTTTGCTATGCTGTACACGTGTTTCAAGGAGTAACCACTCATCAGCAGCATTAGAATCAAATAATTTGGAAAGTAATAATCCAACAATAGTCAGAAAAGAAGTACTCCATACCAAAAATACCGAAATAGGAAGCCAAATCCAGTACTAAGGACATCTACCGAGTGCCATACACGGAATGAAGCCGTAGTATTTTAAGGGGTTAGACTTTGATAAAGACAGTAAATTTCTATAAAACGCAAGGTAAATATTCGTGTCAGACAAGTCTGACTATTGGACTGGCGAATAAATCACACCAACCATCATGCATACCTAAATACTGTCTTATATCTTATCTGCATACAACCGCCCTGCAAATTCTAAGATTTATCAGAGCGGTATATATACATCTTGGTTAGTCGTCCGAAATTTTTAGTCATGGTTTATCATCAATTGAGATATTTATTTGTAAATAAGATAGTCCGATTTTTTTATTCAGAACAAGAAGCAGTGGCATTACACCATGGTCTATCATCCATAGGAACATTCACGGTGATGTATAGAATGGAAGATATGAAGGCATCACAAATAGACAGTTTGTTACGTCCATTCCTCACAAATGATGACATCAGTCTTAATTTCACAATCCTGTGTCGTCTAGAAACATGTCTGCCATTTCTAAAGAAGGTAAATACGCTATAAAATTAAATAAGAAATGTTAAAATGTATATGAGAGAAAAATAAGCCTACATCATAAAATGCTATAGTATTTAAGGTTAAAGGTTCAGATTTGTAATTTGTATTTCATATGATGTCATCATTTTTGCAGTAACTGTGTCGATTTTTATTTTCGCTGTATTTAAGAGTTTATGGTCGTCGATTGGTCTCAGAATCTGGTATGCATTGAAAATACTGATATGCGTCCAATATGAATTGGAATTACAATAAAAGTGCAGAGTTCTGTAAAAAAAAGTACAGACGTGATAATCTTCACATTCATGAAAAAAGTGTGTTTTGATTTATAAAGCACGAGTTCCAAAGCAAAGCTAAGATAAGGTCACGCTAGTTTTTAGTTTTCTTGTATTTTTATTCCCTATTCTGTCCATTTCAGCCTTTTGACTTCAGTCGTGAAAATGTAAAGCGATCTTCTTTGTTACACTTCTCAAGATGGTTGGTGGGTGTTTTTGACGGTGGTACATTATCTGCATTAGAGACAAATGAGTCCAGCTATTTTGATAATGTTGCCTTCGTACAGTACCCTTCATCAGTTTTGGGTAACAAGAAAATTGACAATGAGGTAAGAAAAAATAGAATTTCAAAAGACAACTTCATGAAAAAGAAGTTCTGAATATACCAGGAACTGAACAACATTATTATGCATTCAGTAAAGTAGAAATAAGACAGTTTCGGTTTGATTATAAATAAACTTGTGAAGCTAATGTCAAAGGTTTTAAGACAAACGCAATGTCAAAATGCAACTTACGCTTTCAAGACTACTATTTTTATCTGTGTAGAAAGAAGGACTGAAATAGAGATGAGGTGAGAGTTTATTTGCGTAAGATGTTCCAATTCTGCTAAAAATAATCATATGATTACATAAAAATGTTTAAAACAAAAACAGAAACCAATGACGCCCTTACATATTTTCACAACGAGTAGCTTCGTATTTTTTCATGCAAGTATGGAATGATTTAAAAAAAAAATACACTTTTAAAGGTTTCAGTGCCATTTTGTCTTTAACGTTATATCTTTTGTTTTTTTAACAGAAACCAAACGTTGCAGCTTGTCACTGGTTTCCAATCCAAACCTTGATGTGGTACAAACTTGGCAGGGGACTGGAAACTGTAGGATATGTAGAACTAAAGGGAAATTTGATAATAAATAATGATATATTTCCAAACGAAAAATTTGGTTTCAACAATAGAAAATTTATCGTTAGTATTTTACCAGTAAGTATTCCTTGTAATTTTTTGTTGTTTATACCAGCTTTCTTAAATCAAAACATTATGTTTGTATGTATGATACGAACATAGAATGTGAAAAAAAAACTGTGAACCTAAACGGGACTTTTGAGTCGTATTTATCACCGTAAAAATACTTTTACTATATGAAAAAAATCAATATGAAAAAATCAATACCTCAATACATCGAGACGGAATCACTAATTAATTAACACATTTGAGCCAAGGATGGTTTATACTTTCATCGTTACTTTCGTCCCTTCAGAAATTCAATGGCCGTCACCACGACATCATATGTTAATCGTTTTTGGGTGAAGACCGTTTACGAGTCAACAACGTAGATGTAGATGAATTTAGTTAAAGAATTGTCATATGAAAAAAGTTATAACACCTTTATTAAGCTGGGTTTAGGTAAAGGTAAATGTTCAAATATCAAAAACTCTACCTAAACATTATCCTGAACGGGGACAAAACGTTATCTAGGTACTCCAACGAAAAAATTAAGTGTTCACATTCAATGAATATAACGGCGCAAAAAGGAAGTTATCTGCTTCAATAATAAGAAATTGAACTTTTAATCCAAAAAAATTTAGATTAAGGATTAATAGATGATTTGCCAATTACAGGAGTTCTTGTCAGTTCTAGTCAAATTTTTAGTTTTTTGGTCAAACCTTCAAAGGGAAATAACTACTACACCGGACAAACAAACATTAAATATGCACATTTGTTTTTAAGTACGGTCTTCGTGTTTAGTCAGACTGGACAAAGTAATTCACTACACAATATTTATGATATTCTGCAATAAGTAAGCATATTTTTGAATTATTTAACACTTTCTTAAGTCACTGAGAAGGCAGTTCAACTTTGTACGGTTGTTAATTTTTTTACTTGAAACAAGTACCACTTTAAAGAATGGTTATCGCTATCTGGGATTTAGTTTTGAATTATGTTGCCGACCTAACGTCTGCTAATGGTTAAACTATCATAACTTTTAACTAAAAATTATTTATTTCTTTGTTGGTTTTCATAAGCAGGGAACCATTCTGTCCCTTTGAGATTTTTCAAAAAGTTACCTCCCTTTTGGGTTTTAATAAATTCATGCTGTTGATTGCGGAACTGGCAAATGGTCTATTACAATCATTAAAAAAATTACATTTTTTCCACTTCCGGTAATTTTTTTCTTTGCATTTACCAGTTCTATGGCGAGCTAAGGAAAAACTGGTTATAAATTGAGATTAACTATGAAGAAAATTCAAGAAAATGCAAAAACAAGTAAAAGTCAAAATTGCCGTGCACCTTCGTGCATTCATAAATCTATTTGAAACTTTGCAGTTGAATAGTATGAGCTGCAATTTAAATGCAACATTTAACGTGCGTGTTCATGCACCATGTCCTCTTTTTGTATTTGTGCAATGAATTTTGATAAATCATTAAACTTTACTTAAGAAATTCTCCATTGGAGTACCTACGCTATCCAATGTTACTTAAAATAAGAAACTTGTTTACATTTTCCCAACCGGGCTAAACATTATTCAACCGGACTAAACCAATTATACGCGAACTCTTCTTACATAAACTGTTCGCCTAGAACTCAGCTTAATAGGTGTGTATAAGTACACTTCAATTTCATAGATATGAAAAAGAAAGGAAATGGGGTGAATGTCAAGGACACAACATCCCATCTCCAGGTTTAAACGATCCAAAACAAAGCATCTAGGGGTCACCGTACGGTCTTCAACATAGTGTGGAACCTCACACCATATAGCAAGCCCTACATGGCCGACAAAAATTAAAAAGTGATTAAATCAATGGAAACAAACCACATCCAATAACCCGAATACCAAGAAACTAAAATTTTTAAAAAGGTCATAAACATAAATAAAACAAATACACACAAAGCAAAAAATAAAATAAATGAATAAGAATATACTGGTCAATGAATTCTTAACTGTCCATTATAGAGTTGAAAGTCTGAAGGACAAAACAATGTGAAATTAAATAAATATGAAAAAATATTTTATCTGCTAGTGTGACCGATAAATGTTCTTTTCATTACTAGAGTATTAGACAGTGTTACTTTGGGATGACATCAAAACATGGGTTGGTGCGTTCTTTATTCGAAGAATTACTATAGCTTGCTAAGAATTTGACTTTATATCATCTACTTTTTTTAGTGGGAGCCATTTGTAGTGTATGATAATGGAACAAATACCTATAGTGGATTGAATATTGACTTGTTGACATACCTCGCCATTGGACTGAATTTCACGTAAGGGATTTATAGTAAATTTCTACGCAAAGTTTTCACCGGTTATGCTACTGATATCACAGCTTAAACTACTCACAAGATATAATGCAGGATTTCAAATCCAGAAGTAACTAGCACGTCAACGTTTCCAAGAGGCGAGTTTTACACCAAATGAATATCATGGCTAACAACAAGTTACAAGCACACCAAGTATCAGTCAACAATGAAGATACTCTTACTCTGGTCCTGAATGTGTGCTCACAAGCAATTATTTTAAAGAACTTAGTTTCTTCAAAGTGTTATCCTTCCAGTGACCTCCCGTTCTCAAATTTGCAAAATATAATCATTATATGGTCTTGGTAAAGCATAGCTTTATACAAAAATAATTTTAGATGGACAAATTCAAATTGTCTGATTGCTTAAAGCACGGAGAGAAATCAGTAAAATTTATGTCGGAAAGAACATTTAGAATAAATAGGATGATTCGGATACAATATCCATTAATGGTTTGCAATTTACAAAAAGCCTACCATTCCTATACGGTAAAATATTTACAAGCGTTAATTGTAGTTTGATTAAATATTTCAATGTTAATATATTTAATTCAGATATGATATAACACCACCAGATGATGGTTTATGGGGACTGGCATCACCAAACAACACATGGAGTGGTATGGTAGGACAACTACAACGTAAGGTACATGTACTTTAAGGTTCTGTATCTAAAATGAGTATTCGGTACTGAAAAGGAAAACATTTCTTAATGTTTCTTATAAAAAAAACACCAAGTGTCAACATTTGCATATTAAAACTATGCAGGCCATTCCTACTTGGCAATTTCTATTCTCACTAGGTGTGGAGTCTAAACTTGCTAATTGCTCATTTTGTTATCTTCGTTGACATCCTGTCATAAAAGATGAACATAAATACTATTGATAAGTCAGCTTAATAATTTAAACTTTTTATGATTTCAAAAACTCGAGAAGAAAATAAATTTGGACCGGTGCTACATGCCGTCTGGAATTCACTATGAGGTATCAGCAGAGCTCATTGTTGAAGGCCTCGTGGTGACTTCAAGATGAAGAACAACAATAAAAGCGTTGTTCCATTGCTTAGTTTTCGGTGTAGAGAATTTGTCTGATGTGTCTTTACTTCGTTTCCTTTTATTGTTTAATTAGAAGCAGGAAGACAACGATGACACATATTTCACACTTTACTTTATCTATATTTATGAACGTTATTAAAATATTCTTAGTACAGGCAAACAAATTAATTCATTTGTATATCACTTGATATATGGAACCATCAGAATGAAATATGTAAATCAGTAGAGTATTGTTGGTTTCCCTCCGTATGCTCAAGTTACATTTGAACAATCATCTATTTCAGTGATAAGATACGGTTACAGGAAGACATTCACATGTTTAAGTGTTATATGAAAATATAAATGACAGGTTATTGATGATTATCCATTATTTCACATGCAACTAAAAACTAAACAAACGTAATAAGAAATGTGAACTGGCAATAACAAGTATATCCGAAATCCAATACATTAATGGAAAATCGAGAAAAAGAATTTTTTTGCAGTTAGTGCCAAATATCCATAACCAAAAAATTAAGACCGTAGAAATTCATAAAGCTACAGCATGTAAAGATAATAGCAGTATATAGACACATGGAATGCGGAACACAAATGTAAACTGAGCTTTGAAAGATCATAAGGTACTCACAGCGTTAAAGCATATTGAACATTGGATTGGTCTTGAATGGCAAAATGCTGAATGGAACACCTTAAAATATACTTTTGATTAACAATCAAAGGATATGTAGTAAATGCACATGAGACAAAGTCTCCACATATACATGGAAAAACCAAGCAATACTTTTATTGTGGTTCTTCATCTTGATGTCACCATGAAGCCTGTAACAAGAGGCACTGCTCGTACCCCAAAGTAAGTTCAAGACGGTCCCTGGTGCCAGTTTGAGCAGAATTCATGACTAATTGTCGATAAATTTCACATCCTTGTCTTATTTAGACCTTTATTCTAATGTATACAAATTCAACTAAATAGGCTAGGATTTTACATCTTCGATAATTAAGATGGCTCACTCATCATTTTTTAAAAATTTTTGTAACTCCTGGAATTCCTCTGGTTTTATCCAGTTCAGTGGCTAAAAAATTTTGCACACGGACCCCACTTTTTATATCATGAATATCTTCGTTACAAGCAAACGGACCTATATATATATATCTTTTTACCATTCCGTTTAGTCTACCATGCTTAATCAATTAAAATAGATTTCAAGAAATATTTGATATAAACAACATCAGGACTACCGTTATTAGTAATAGTGTAACATTATGTCGAACCATCAGAAGTGATTGTTTTAAGTATTAGTTAGTATTGTCACTCTTATAATTTGAAATTCTTGTTTATATGCATATATGCATAGAAAAATTATTTCCACTTATACAATCATCTCTGAATTTCTGTTGCTTTAATCTTAACGAACAAACAGAGTGATATTAAATATTGGACAGGATTCCGACAATTACATGTTAAGGTTAAGAAAATTGAACCACGCCCTTGTTGTTCTTCACATTTATTAATTTTTTTTAATGGTTAAGACAAAATACCTATTGTGGATGAGTGATACCATAAAATAAGCTTTCAATAACTAAATACCGAAATTACTGTGAATTTAATTTTCTGCATATTGGCATTTTGACAACTTATGTCTCTTCAGTGCAGATAAAATGTAAACGTTTCGAAACCAAAAACTCAAAGATGTTTAAAAACTGATAGAGAACAAATAACCAATATGATCTTAATATAAAGCCAAAATCAGCTAAGGACAGAGCTTTGCATGAGGGAGATACTCCTTGGTTTTCAACTAGATTTACAAAAATCAAGATATTGTTACGTTTCAAATACACTACTCAACAAAAGAAACGTTCACTCATGTTTTTGTTGAATATTATTTAAAATAAAAGCATTATTTTTGTTTCTTTATAATTTATTATAATCTTTAACAATATTCGATTCTAATTTTACTTTTGAAAAGAAAACTTCCGGTAGAAATGAGAGAACTTCCGGTTGATAGAATCGAGACATAAATGAACATGTGCAGAAAGTAAAGGATATTTTTGTCAAACAAGAACAACATTGACACACTGCATGATTACAAACAATTTGCCATTTTCAAATAATCGATACTTCAACGAATTTTCGAAAACAAGGCTCTTACTTACTGAATAAGATTTTGCAGTTTAGACCTCTTGAAGAATTTGTTGCAGTGTGACCTTAGATTAAGTGAAAGAAGACTTTAATTTGTTTAGAAATCATTATTGAGTTATCCGAAATTCGTCTAATTCAAAAAATTTCGGAAAACGGATGAAGTCATGACGTCAAACTGAAAAACGTCAAAAACTCCAGAATTCGACCTTGACCCTTTTTAGGGAAATTTTTTGTGTTGTTGGATAGGTTACCCATAAGGTGTTGATTTTATCAACAAATGATGAAAATTGAATTCCGACCGCCATTGACCTATGCTGAAATTCGCAAAAAAAAATTGACAAAAAAAGAAAGTTTGTATAGCTGTCGTGCATGGAGAACAACAAAATAAAAATATGCAATACAATCGAAAAAATATATGTACAAGAAAGAAAAGGCCCAAATTTTCGGAGTTAACTCCTTTTGCGAGGGTGAAAAAAGAACAGGACATCACCATGGACCAAAGACACGTCTCACTTCTGTTGTCTCCAACTAAAACCAACTAAAACCCTGTAATAAGAACATCAAAGACATGGCCTAAATAGAAAAAAATGTTTAACGTTCGGTGTAGACGCGGAAATTACAAACTCAATGGATAAATAAATAAATACCAAAAAGACAAACAACAGATGATTAGCTAAAATTACAAGAAATTAAAAAATCAAATGATAAATAAATAAATAACAAAAAGACAAACAACGGATGATAAGTTAATACAAAAACAATATCTAATCTACGGTGTTCTGTTTTACATTTATTCCCCTGGGACGCACTGTACCGAGGCGATGGATGATTCGCTGTTCAAGCATACGTCTATGATCACGACCCCCTTCCACTTTAGTTAGAACAGTGACCTGTAGATCATGCTGGCTGTGTCCAGGAAGACAAAAATGATTGCCGACTGGGCAGTCTAGTTTATTTTTAACAGAACGTAAATGTTCTGCAAAACGATCACCCAATCGGCGGCTAGTCTCCCCAACATATAGTTTTGAGCACAGCTTACGGATAATCACGCACAATACATTTTCTGTGATAAGGTAAAACCGTTATAAATTGTAAATACATTGTCTGGACCGCGGACTTCGCTAGTTTCCAATACAAAAGGACAGGTGACACATCTGGCTCTCTTGCATCCTCTTGTTCCCCGATAGTCAGCAATAACTCTTCTTGGTTTTAGTGCACTGCTGACTAAATGCTCACGGATAGTTTTACCCCTCCTGTATGCCGTGAGGGGAGGGGAAGGAAATACTTCAGCCATCAGGGGATCCTTCTGGACTATTTGCTTAAATTTATTAAGCAAAATGTTTCTGATGGCGATGTTATGGGGGTGGAAATTCAGAACCAAAGGGACCCTATCACGGTCTCTCTTAGTTTTGGGTACAAGATCCCGTTTTCTGTCTTTGATGGAAACAGAGTCTAAAGCCCGGTCAATAACGTTGTTTGTCTTTTTGTTATGTATTTATTTATCATTTGATTTTGTAATTTCTTGTAATTTTAGCTAATCATCTGTTGTTTGTTTTTTTGGTATTTATTTATTTATTTACAAGCGAGACCGGATATGTAAATAAACTCTGTGTGTTGTTAATTCCAATGGCTTTCAAAAACCAAGGCATGTAATTAGACTCAATATGGGAACATTCTCATTTTCATCTGGGAATGTTGTGCGTGTATTCAAGAAATATTTTTCTGTTACGTATTGTCTGTGAAGATGCATGCTTCAGCCTTTCGAAATATCTGGCATAATAGCCGTTTGACAAGGGAAGGTCTTGGAACTTTTCGACATGTAAAAATTCAAGCGATGCCCATGATCTCTGCATTCAGAACCGTGTGACGATTCGATAGTGTTAACCATGATGATATACGTGATTAAATAAAAGATCAAGTTTATAATGGATAAATGTTTCATTTTTATCAAAACTGGCTTCATATTTAATATTTTTAGATCAGCTATGTAAAGTTTCATAAACATCAGGCATTTCAGATTACACACACTCGATATAATAATATAAATGGATAGATCGGACATTTTTTTTCATGCAAAACTGTCGAAAAAAGGGGGGATGTAATTTTCAATGTGTCCAGAACAACTACCGCTGCAAAGTTTCAAAAGCATCGTTTATAAGATGGAAGAGTTTTAGAGATGACTCAAACTCAGTACCATAATTTAAAAATGATGAAAAAATGACTAATATATGATTTGACATTCTGCAATCAAAACTGCCAAAAAGCGGAGGTGCACATCGTCTTTGTATCTTAAACACATGTGCAAAAATAAAAGTATCAGTTATGAGGTGTAAAAGTTTCAGATTACACAAACTAGAAGGGACCATCTAAAGACCATTGTGACTAAGTTTGGTTATAATTGGACTGGTAGTTTCTGAGAAGAAGATCTTTGAATGTCTTTTCCATAGGGTCCAATGTTAAAACTATGTTCCCCTCTGGCGGCCATCTTGGATTAGGTACGGACCTGCCAGATACCTTTTTTGGAAGTGACCATCTAAGGACTATTGTGACTAAGTTTGGTTATAATTGGACAGGTAGTTTCTGAGATGATCTTTGAATGTGTTTACCTATAGGGTCCAATGTTAAAACTATGTTCCCCGTTGGCGGCCATCTTGGATGAGGTACGGACCTGCCAGATACTTTTTTTAAAAGGGACCACCCAAGGACTATTGTGACCAAATTTGGTTCCGATTGGCTCAGTGGTTTCAGAGGAGAAGATCTTTGAATGAAAAGTTTACGCCGGACGGACGGACGGACGACGGACGCCGGACGCCAAGTGATGGCAAAAGCTCACCCTGGCATAGCCAGGTGAGCTAAAAAAGATGTTTTTTTACCAATGGGGTCTAATCTTTAGCTATGTTCTCTATTGACACCAGTGCTTTTTGTCTGATCGTATTGAAATGAGTAATGTTTGCAATTGAACTTCAATACATCACTCAAATACAGTTTAAAGGAGTATGTACGATAAGAGGCGTACTTGGCCGCCAGTTCTACCTATATTTTCAATCGCAGTATTCCTTTAAACTTTACTTGGTATATCACAGTAGTTATATTGCTTAATTCAAACCTCATGTAAATTGGTGCAGTAACCTCATTAAATCCTGATTGTGACGTCACAAATGTCATGCTTCTCTCAGATTTGCGGGAAATTGAAAAATTTCGCCAATTTTTGGTAATATTTTGGCACAGACAGCACAGAGCGCATGCTTGTGCCAATGAGATTTTTTTATGTTGAAAGTATAGAAAATTGGCAACTTTTCATGCAAAAATCTCATTGGCACAGGCATGCCCTCTATGTTTCCTGTACTGAAATATGTAAGGATTTTGGTCATCTCAGTCCATTTTTGTGAAAATGCTTATATTTGTCGGATTTTGGAGTTAATTTTTTTCTACAAACAAAAAAAAACTTGGGTTTTCCTGTCGATGTTTATTATATACTGATATTGAATTGTATCTTGAGACATGATTTTATGAAATATAAGTTGCTTAATTTTAGGGGCCAAATATACCCCTTACCGTACATACTCCTTTGCTTTAATAGTTTCAGAGAAGATAATGAAAAGTATGGTTTTCACATACATGTACCTGGCTATAATGTTAAACTGTGTTCTGCACTGGAGGCCTTGTTTTTTTTGTTAGATTGGAATGAAATAAGCATTTTTTGTAAAATATCTTCCATGTCTTCTGTACATCATTCTTGTAAAGTTTTCTTGAATTTGGAGGCCTTGTTTTTTTGTTAGATTGAAATGAAATGAGCATTTTTTGTAAAATATCTTCTGTACATCATTCTTGTAAAGTTTTCTTGAATTTGCTTTCCTGGTTTCAGAGGAGATGATGAAAATGTGACTTTCCCAAAGGGTCCAACGTTAAACTATGTTCCCTGCTGGTGGCCATGTTTTCTATACGATTGTAACTCAATGAGCAATCTTTGTTAATGACCTTCCATATATATTTCCTGTAAAGTTTGGTTGAATTTGCTTCAGCAGTTTCAGAGGAGAAGATTAAAATGTGACCCTTGCCATAGGGTCCGATGTTAATAGTAAGTTCCCCGCTGGCGGCCATGAATTTAGTTGAATTGATACAAAATTAGCAATCTTGGTACAGGACCTTTAGGACATCATTCCTGTAAAGTATGGTTGAATTTGCTTAAGTGTTTTCAGAACAGATGAAAACGTGATTTCTCCAATAGGGTCCAACGCAAAACCTACGTTCCGCGCTGGTGGCCATGTTTTTTGTCAGATCGGGACAAAATGATCAATTGTTGTTAAGGACCTTTAGTACATCATTCCTGTATAGTTTGGTTGAATTTGCTTCAGTGGTTTCAGAGCAGAAGATGATAATGTGATTTTTCCCACAGGATCCAATGTTAAACTTAAGTTCCACTCTGGTGGCAATGTTTTTTGTCGGATCGGAATGAAATGGGCAATATTTGTAAAGTACCTTCCATACATCATTCCTGTAAAGTTTGGTTAAATTTGCTTCAGCGATTTCAGAGCAGAAGATGAAAATGTGATTTTTCCAAAGGGTCCAATGTTAAACCATGTTCCGTGCTGGCGGCCTGTAAAGTTTGGTTGAATTTGCTTCTGAACGAAATGAGCAATCTTTGTACAGGACCTATAGTAGTTTCGTTAAATTTGCCTCAGTAGTTTCAGAGGAGAAGATGAAAATGTGATTTTCCCATAGGATCCAATGTTAAACCATGTTCCGTGCTGGCGGCCATGTTTTTTGTCGGATCGGAACAAAATTAACAATTGTTGTTACAGACTTTTAGTGCATCATTCCTGTAAAGTTCGGTTGAATTTGCTTCAGTATTTTCAGAGGAGAAGATGAAAATGTGCTTTTCCCATAGCGTTTAATATTAAACCATGTTCTGTGCTGGCGGCCATGTTTTTGTCGGATCGGAACAAATGAGCAATTGTTGTTATGGAGCTTTAGTACAACATGTCTGTAAAGTTTGATGGAATTTGCTTCAGTGGTTGAAAATGTGATTTTTCCCATAGGGTCCAATGTTAAATCTAAGTTCTGCGCTGGCAGCCATGTGTTTTGTCGGATCTGAATGAAATGAGTATTCTTTGTAAAGGACCTTTAGTAAATCATTACTATAAAGTTTGGTTAAATTTTCTTCAGTAGTTTCAGAGGAGAAGATGAAATTGTGAAAAGATTAACGGACGGACGGGCGACCGACAGACAGGCGGATGACGGACGCCAAGTGATGGCATTAGCTCACACTGACCCTTTTGGTCAGGTGAGCTAAAAATACATTTCTTTTCAGGGGTCCACAAAAAGATTATTTTGACCAAGTTTGGTTCCATTGGATGTGCAGTTATCTATCAGAAGATCTTTAAATGCGTTTTCCCATAGGGTTCAATGTATAAACTAAGTTACCTGGTGGCCGCCATGGTGGATACTGAAATGACCTGAAAACACCTGTTTGTAAGGGACCACTCAAGGACTATTGTGGCCAAGTTTGTTTGCAGTTGGCTCAGTAGTTCAGAGAAGATCGTTAAAACTGTTTCCCACTGGCTGCCATCTTGGATATGGTACCGACCTGAAAAACACCTTTTTTTGTAAGGGACCACTCAAGGACTATTGTAGCCAAGTTTGATTCCAATTGGTCTAGTAGTCTCAGAGGAGAAGGTCTTTGAATGTGTTTTCACATAGGGTCCAATGCTAAAACTATGTTCCTCACTGTCGGCCATGTTGGATGTGGCACAATCCAGAAAAACACTTTTTTGTAAGGGACAACCCAAGAACTATTGTGGCCATGTTTGGTACCAATTGGCCCAGTAGTTTCAGAGGAGATCTTTGAATGTGTTTTCATATAGGGTCCAATGCTAAAACTATGTTCTCCGCTGTCGGCCATGTTGGATGTAGCGCAATCCTGAAAAACACTTTTTTTGTAAGGGACAACCCAAGAACTATTGTGGCCATGTTTGGTACCAATTGGCTCGGAAGTTTTAGAGAAGAAGACCTTTGAAAGTATTTTTCTATAGGGTCAAATGTTAAAACCTTGCACTTCGCTGGAGGCCATTTATGATATCGCACTGAACAGAAAAACAGCAAGGGACCACCCAAGGACTATTGTGGCCAAGTTTGGTTGCAATTGGTTCAGTTGTTTCCGGGGAGAAGATCTTTGAATTTGTTTTCCCTTAGGGTTCAATGTTAAAACTATGTTCCCCACTGGTGGCCATGTTGGATATCGCACTGACCTGAAAAACACTTTTTTGTAAGGGACCACTTAGCGACTATTGTGGCCAAGTTTAGTTCCAATTGGTTCAGTAGATTCAGAGAAGATCTTTGTGTTTTCCATAGGGTCCTATGTTAAAAACTATTTCTGCTGGCGGCCATCTTTGATATTGCGCTGACCTGAAATACACCTTTTTTGCCAGGGACCATCCAAGGAGTTTTGTGGCCAAGTTAGGTGCCAACTTGCTCAGTAGCATATTGCCCATAGGGTCCAATGTTAAAATTATGTTTACTGCTGGTGGCCATCTTGGATATCATGCAGACATGAAAAACACCTTTTTAGTAAGGGACCACGAAAGGACTCTTGTGGTCAAGTTTGTTGCCAATTGGCCCTGTAGTTTCAGAGGAGAAAATCTTTGATGGACAGACAAACAACGGATTCAAAGTGATGGTAAAATCTCACCCTTGCATTAGTTAGGTGAGCTAAAAACTAGAGCTGTCACCATATCGCAGCCAGTTATGTGCCCCCTCATTGAACCTTGAATCAATATGGTAAGTGCAAATTTAACTGTACGTGGACACATTACAGTTGTGGAGACAGTATAAAGGTGGACACAATACAAGCATGGACAATGATATAATAGGCAATTTTTTCAAGAAATTATGCAAAGATGAATTATTTCCCCTTCAAAATTTCATATTACTTCATGCACATCTTTGGGTGGTATACTTCAACTGTGTACGATTCCATAAAATCCAAGCATACATTTAATAAGATATAAACTGACAAGACTCCTTCCTTTTTTCAAGAAAATGTTCTAAGAAAAGTTATCTCTTCTCATCTTGAGCTGATATACAACATCTGTGTAACATTTCATAAAAATCCAAGCAAACTTTTAATAGGATTTGCACAGATAAGGTTCCTCTTTTTTTCCAGAAATATTCAAAGACAAAGGAAACAGATGGATGGACAGAGGGATGGACTGACAGACACACCGATGGACAGATAGACAGACAGACAGACGGTCGGATGAACAGGGCGATTCCTATATATCCCCAAAACTTTGTTTGATGGGGGTATAATTATCTCCCCTTTAAAATTTCATGCTGGAATCATTTTACTTCTGTTGAAGTGGTTTAGGAGAACTTTACAAAATGAATAAACAGGTGCTGTCATTTCCACATACTTTTTCAAATTTTTTGTGGGGGCGGGGATGAAATTGAGCATAGTTTGAGGTTTGAGGTAAATTACATGATTTACAAAATAGTATTGAAAACAACTAAGGAAAACTGATTTTTTATTTTTTGTCATAAATAAAATTTACAATACTTATTGTAAATATATACTTTCCAAATGATGCAGTTTCATCAACAAAGTGATTTATTTAGTAAAATTGAAAATTTTTTTTTTTTTGGTGATGTTAAAATTTGCAATATACCTTTACTTGATTTATATTGTTACATAGAATCAAGTGTATTGTTTTAAAATTCAAAATAGAATAAATCAAATGCAACAACAGGAAAAATCAAACGTTGATATATGTGCCAAGTTGTATGATACCTTTCTTGTCACCTCTTCAAAATTGACCAAAGGTTGGTCAAGTTGGAGGGTTACATCTTAAAATAATTGCTTTTAAATTAACCCATAAGGTTCCATAATTGTTGGGAGAAAAATCAAAATTTTAATTTAAGTATACAAAGCATTAGGCCATCATAATGATTAGTTCTACAAAATTTGAAGTAAAATGGTTGTCAAGTTGGAATAAAGGGCTACACCAAGCGCAGCATGATACAACCGCAGCATGTTGTCCACTGAAATTTGAAAAAGTGTAATTTAAAGTGAGTATGGACATACGAAAGAGCCTGACACAGTAATGAGATGGACGTAATAAAGAGATTGACCCAGTAATTAGCTGGACACACTAGGGAAAATAAAAGTTAGCCCTTTCTAACGATTCCTCTTTGACCCATTTTAGCTCAGAAATGGTAAGAGCTATGCCCAATCCATTGACACACTGCTGAAAGCTTATATCAAGAGGAATCCAAAGAAAAAAAATCAAATCGAAATCCGATGGAAAATTAAAATTTTAGATTATCTGTTAATTTACGATTTTGGCCCCCTTCGGCCCCTCATAGCTCGGAAACAATAAGAGCTACGCTAAATCCGTAGACATTCTACTGAAAGCTTACATCAAAAGGTATCAACAACAAAAAATCCCATCGAAATCTGATGAAAAATAAAAATTTTCTGTTATCTGTAAGATCATGATTTTGGCCCAATTTGGCCCCTCATAGCTGGGTAAGGAAACAAGTTACCAAAAATCTAATAGTAGAGCATCATGATAATTTCTCATAAGGAATCCTTTGGAAAAAATTGCATCAAAATCGAACTAAAAAAAAATGAAATTTTTTAAATTTGCCCCGTTTGGACCCCATTTATCTCGTGAACGGTACATGCCACGTGAAATCCGTTGGCATACTACAGATTAGAAATTTTCTAAGGAGTTTGCTGAAAGAAACCCCGTCAAAATTTGATAAATAATAAAGATTCTACAGTCAAATATGTGAAAACAACCAATTTAACCCCTTTTTTGGCCCCCTTCTCTAAAACGGGCAGCGCTCGGCAGATAAAATTATGGGCTAAAGCATGTGCCAAGAAACATACTACAATTTGAAAATGATCCGTTCAATGGAACCAAAGTTATGCTGTCCACAGACACAAAAATACCCAATTTTACCCCTTTTTGGCCCCTTTTTCTGAAACAGGTGGGCCACAAACCAGGTTAAAACCCAGGATTGCCCTTATGCCAAGAAACAACATACTGAAATTTGAAGATGATCCATCCACTAGAAACAAAGTTATGCTGGCCATAGATGTAGACGCCCACAACTGGGCCATACCATAATACGACTGCAAAATTTTTGTGGTCATATAAAAATTTGTAAAGAATCAAATGGTTTTTTTTTTTTGAAGTTGGCATACAAAAGATTGGAGATTTTCTAAGAAGTACACTGAAAGAAAACCCCATCAAAATCTGATAAGTGAAAACACCAAATTTTACCCTTCCAGGTCCCTTTTTTGAAACGGAAGGGGCTACAAAATCGAAAACCAATCAAAGTTTTCCTTTTGTGACAAGGAACATTGTGTTAAAATTTTAGAAAGATTGATCACATGGAACAAATATTTTGCGGTAGTATAAAATGGGACAAACATTTAATAACTTGAAAATTCTGACATTTTCTTCTATTGAGCCCACTGTTTTCTTATACTGAAAATGCCACATCAAAATTGTCTAAAGGAATATAATTAAAGAATGTGGAGTACGCCTGCGCCATACGATGATACTACTGCCTGATTTGCCATCATGTAAAAATATCACAAGTAATAATAGGTAATGCATCATCATACCACATTCCTTGCAGTATAAAGAAGTAATTAAGTTTCAGAAATGTTTCGGCTGTTTCATAAACATTGCATTGCCATAGAATTGTAAGGCCATTACTGTAAATAAACAGTGTTGAGTTGTAGTACCTGCCTGTTTCAAAACTGAATTTGGTGGGTTTATTTGAATAATACATGTAGATTTTACCTTTAATTTATGTTTAAACAAGATTGCTACGCGTAGCTATGTCCCGCGCCGCTGCAGAAAAGTCAATAAAGTCCCATTTCTCATGTAAAATTTTGAGAATCAAAATGGCGGCAGGATATGATCAACTGCATTAGGTGGCAAATAGCTAAGCAAAATTTCAGCAAAATCCCTTAACTGGAGTATAACGAGATGTGTCCAGAAAGTCTCCCTATGTTGTAGTATGCATTAAGTCGATAAAGTCCAATAACTCCCTTATAATTTGTTGAATCAAAATGGCGATGTGATATGATCTATTACATATAATGATTAACAATCCTGTATAATTAGAATGAATTCGGACTATCAGTTTCTGAGGAGTTGCGTCCACAAGATTTGCCATTGTATAACAATGTGGAAATAATCAAAGTCCCATAACTCACACAAAATTTGACAAATCAACATGGCAATGCGATATGATCTAGTACTAGTGGTGACTAACAATTCTGTAAAATTTGAATGAATTCTGACCAGCGGTTTCTGAGGAGTTGCGTCCACAAGATTTGCCATTGCATAACAATGTGGAAATAATCAAAGTCCCATAACTCCAACAAAATTTGACGAATCAAAATGGCGGTGCAATATGATCTAGTACATATAGTGACTAGCAATACTACAAAATTTGAACAAAATCCAATACACGGTTTCCGAGGAGTTGCGTCCACAATATCTCCATATGTATAGTATTGCTAAAAATGGTCAAAGTCCCATAACTCCTATAAAAATTGTCAAATTAAAATGGTGGTGCAATATGATCTAGTACATATAGTGACTAACAATCCTACAAAATTTGAACAAAATCCAACAAACGGTTTCCGAGGAGTTGCGTCCACAAGATCTCCATTTGTATAGTATTGCTAAAAATCGTCAAAGTCCCATAACTCCTATAAAAATTGACGAATCAAAATGGCGGTGCGATATGATCTAGGACATATAGTGGCTAACAATCCTACAAAATTTGGACAAAATTCAATACACGGTTTCCGAGGAGTTGCGTCCACAAGATCTCCGGTTGTATAGTATTGCTAAAAATGGTCAAAGTCCCATAACTCCTATAAAAATTG
>MJUU01023637.1:39283-61819 GCA_002080025.1 Modiolus philippinarum
GTCAAAGTCCCATAACTCCTATAAAAATTGACGAATCAAAATGGCGGTGCGATATGATCTAGTACATATAGTGGCTAACAATCCTACAAAATTTGAACATAATCCAATACACGGTTTCCGAGGAGTTGCGTCCACAAGAAAGTGTGACAGACAGACGGACGGACGGACGGACGGACACATGGACGCAGACCATTACTATGTCCCACCGTCGCGGTGCGGCGGGGGACAATAAAGAGTTATGCCAAATGCAACATGATAGGACAGCAGCATGTCGACCACTGAAATTTGAACAAGTGTAAATTAAAATGACACAAAGAGGTGAAAAAAAAATGAAGATTTTACATATTGTTAAAAAACTGCAATTTAGACAACTTTGACCCCTTATAGCTCAGTAGTCTCCTAATAGCTTGGAAAGGAAATAAGTTATCAAAAATCTGAAGGTGCAGTGCTTTATTACTTTTTTAAAATGGAATCCATTGTTAAAAACAGCATCAAAATCTTGCTAAATATAAAAAAAATGTATATAATTTTTTTAAATTCACCCCTTTTTGACCTCCTTTATGTTATGAGTGGAATCTGTAGGCATACTGAAAGAAACCTCATCAAAATCTGATAAATAACAAATATGTGTGAAAACAGCCAATTTTAACCCATTTTAAAAACAGGTGGGCCACAATCACCAATTCGTTTTGTGCCTTCAAACATTGTGTTAAAATTTTATAAAGATTTATCGACTTGAACTAAAGTTATTGACCAAAATCAAAAGTGTCTACAGACGACAACGATGAGAACTACCGAGACAGCATCATACCACTATATGAATGCAATAATTATTGCAGTGGTATAAAAGGCGTAGAATCTTTAAAACTTTAATTATTTTAGATGATTTAAAATGCAACTGGTGTGAAATAATTTTAAAGTTTTTAGAGCAATGTCAAAATAGGTTAAATTAAAATCGAAAAATGTTGTTTGTGAAAATTACATTATTGTAGGACTTACAACCTTATAATTCTATGGCAAAATTTGTCCACAGTCCTTAACACTTAATAAATATCACCTATAACATAATTTCAATTATTTTTAACACTATATACATTTTCAAAAAATGATTACAATTAAAATGTTTCATTTGAAATATTGCAAACAAGCTTTTTTTTTAATTTTCTTTCAACATTATTATCATTATTATCATCATATATAAACTTCTGTTATCTATTTAGATTTTTCATGTCCAAGTATAAAACTGCTGTAAACAAAATAATTTTACTATGATTGAGTATCATGATTATAAGTGTAATTTTGTGTTATATTTTACTGATCAGATAATTAATATATAAAATGTGGTCTGGGGTAAGGCAAACTACTTATTCATACACTTGAAGCAGACTATTCCAAGCTTTCAAGGTCTGTTCTTTGCCCGTAAAAAGGAAATGAAAATTCCTGATCAACATTTTCTTGGTGTTTCTGTGAGAACCCTGATCAACTGACATTTATAATTAAAAAATAAATTTCTGTTAACCATGTAGTTTTATTTATGCATCAGAAACAATTTCAGAAAGATAAAGTTGTTTGCAATCTTACAATATATAACTTCACGATAACTCGGGAAATAAGGTAAAAAACTCCATATCTAGTATCACTTATAAGGAAAACGATATCATAAAACAAATAAAAAATGTAAAATTACATGAAAAGATAAGAACAAAAATTCAGCGAACATAACAAAAGAGTTGGCTTCTTTGCCACTTTTCATTAAATCTTAAAAAATTGATGCAGGAGTTTTACATTCCAAATTCACAAAGTGATATTCACAGTTATTTATTACCCATCATAAACATTTTTTTTCTTATATTTACAGTTTCTATGCATATATGTTTTAACTCCCTTCAATAAATTGAAAAACAACATTTACATGCACATTTTTTAACAAAGTGGTCTAACCATTTTACTCATCTGGATTTTCATTGTCTTGAACCACATAATTTGACCCCATTGAATATGCAATAGTAATCCAGTGATCACCTGAAAATGCATCCTTATCAAACATTTTATGTACATTTTGTAAATCTGTGTTAACAATACAAATTCTAATTGGACAGCATTTACCATAAACATAATTAAGGTATTTTTCCTCTATAAGTTTTAAAAAATTTGGTAAAGACAATGGCCCATCAAACCAATTTAAAGATGGTGAAGGATACATATTTGAGATAACCTTAACAATATCTTCTCCTGTCAGATCTTTATAATGATCTGTTTTAATATCAAGGATTCTGTTTATATCTTTCAAAAAATCATTTGTAGGCAGTTGAGTAGAACTGTAATTAGTCATGTAAAATTCACCAGCACTGCGAAGTTGTAAAGCTGCGAAGCAAGATATGTATCCACATGTGTTATACTGCTGCAGATTATCAAATGAGCAATGTGTCATAAATCCCAAACCTTTTAGCCAATTGGAAATTTTATTTGATACTGGGTGCGATATGTGATCTATTAATTTTGCATTGCAGTTATGAACTAAATTAAGACATTTCCACCTTTCTGGGAGAGGGAAACCTGGAATTACAGGTGTGGCAACATACTGAGGAACTACATTATCTAAACTTTGAGTTCCAATTTTATTGTCTTCTTTTTTTATTCTTTTACACAGGATAGGCATACTGTTATCATCACAAAAGTCATTTTCATTAGATGAATCTGATTTGTACATCAAGTCTTCATCGGGATATGCAACATATGTATCAGTCTTTTCTGTTTTCAATATGTTTTTAAAATTGATCCACTGCATAAGATGTTTATAGAAACTGGATAAAAAAATTGCTTTTGGATTGAATGATATCAAATGCAAGTTGCATGGATTCTTGACTCGGCTAATTGCAACGTATGCTTGTCCTGAAGCAAAAAATGTTTCATCCAATTGTATGTAGACATTTTGAAGTGTCAATCCCTGTACTTTATGGACTGTCATTGCATATGCTGGAATAATTGAAAATTGTTGTCTAATAACATTGTATGAATAACCAGGAAGAGATAAAAATTGTTTTGTAGGCACCAGTGGTAATGTTTTTCCACTTGCAATACTTTTTAACACAACACAATTATGATAATATGCTGCTACTGTTGCTATTGTTCCATTTACCCAGCCATCTTTTACTGATATGTTTTTTGTTAACATTACTCTTGCATTTAACTTAATATGTATTGCATCTGGTAATCTTTCTCGTAGAGATAATATCCTATTCTGTGTTGCATCATCAAGTTGTAATCCATTCATATCAGTATCCACAGCTTTAATTTCTATCAAATTGCCTGGTAAAGAATTAATAAACAGCTCATTCAGTTTGTTGCGTTGGCTTCGTAGCGAAACAATAACTGTAGAGTTTTGAACATCAATATTGTCAAGTGGTTCTGTATACAAACATGATTTTAAAAACGACATTACATTTTCATCAATATAACCTTCACGTATCTTGTGTAATATATTAACGAAATGTTGATCAGCTTGTCTAACAACATCTTTCAGAACAATCATTGAAAAGTGAAACCACTGTGGAGTATAATAGATACCCTTGTTTATGGCTGGTAACTGTGCGGGATCGCCAACTAAAAAAACATGTTTACCCCCAAATAATTTATATCTATTACCGCCCACTGCAAATTTTCTACATGTTTCATCAATTCTTTTTAACATAATGCTTTCCATCATTGTGAATTCATCTATAATCAATACTGATGTATTTGCTACCAGAAGATGGTCAGTTGTCCCATGTTCAATTAAAGATTCACAATAAATATTCATTTTGAAAAAACAATGTATTGTACATCCACCAATAAGACATGCAGATATTCCTGTAGTTGCCATAACAGTAGAAATAAGACCTTCTTGTTCAGACAGAAATACAATTGCTTTAAGTAAATATGATTTTCCTGTACCAGCTGCTCCTGTAATACATGCAAGTACTTGTTGTTTGGTTTGAAATTGATTTTGTATCCAATCATACGTTTCCAATTGAGATTTTGTGAACAAAGATTTGTCAATGAAATTATCATTTGCAAAACTTGGTGTAAAGTATGATTCATTACTGTTTTCATCTGTTACATTGACTTGAATGTCATCATTATTTGAAGTTATATTAAATGTTGGATAAAGGTCATTAAGAAAACCTGAGCTTTCATCTTCAGTAATCCAATGAGAGCTAGTCAACTGATGTGCTAATTCTTTTAAAGAATCTATAGAAAATCCCCTTGAAAATGCTGAAGTTAAAATTTCTATTCCTTGGTCTTCTTTGTTCAGTATATTTCGCAAAGCACATTCCTCCATATAAGTTTGTGAGCTATTTCCCTGTGAAAGTTTAATTGTGTCTGAATTCAAAGGTAAGCTTAAAAGCAATAATTGCATGTAATAAAGTTCTTGGTCATCACCAAATGGTAAAAGAAAATGATATCGTGGTATAGCATATTGCTGTTCTTTACGCTTTCTCAAAATTCTTCCCTTTTTATCTTTTAAAATATCACCCTTCTGATTTGATTCCGATGGATTTGCATATCTGTATTGTCTAATAAAATCGGGATATGTTAGTTCACTTAATGAATCTGGTCTTTCAAGGTATTTTTCAATCTGGGTATCATAGAAAATGTCTTCTGAATTCTCATCATCAGGCATATGATGTTTACGTTTTAAAAAACGAAACGATGGTTTAATATCAGTTGTAATATATATAATATCTCTGGATGATCTACAAATATTAAAATGCAAAAGATGTGTGACAACTTCCAGCTTTCCAACAACACGTGTACGCAAATAGCGCTCAGGTTCAGACATATTTTCTTGGTCTACTTGAGAGTTAAAACTAGGTTCAGATTTTGCCAAATACTTAGCCAAGTACATTTGCCAGCCACCATTAGAAACTTTTTGAATGTTTATATGACCATCCCATAACAGTAATATTGCAAGATTATATGGCACAACATTCACATCCTCAGGATGTCTTCTGACATATAAATAACGTACTCCTGATTCATCAAGTTTTTCAATATCTGTAAGACTAGATGGAAAGCCATATTTACATTGAAGTAATTGTTTACCATTCGGACCTTTAAAACATCTATCTGGGTAACACTTAGAATGTATTTGATATTTTAAAACGTACGCTCTTATTTCGTTAATATTAGTAATTGAATCTCCTCTAGGTATTTCAGCACATACAGCATTTGTCGGTATAGTTTTTGAATCACACCAAACAACCATGTGTACATGAAGTCCTCCTCTTTTTTGAAATTCTATTCTCCACCAATAGTCAGTAACATTTCCAATAGGTCCATTATTGCATAGAACAAGGGAACGGAATTCCTTAAAGCGCTCAAAAAAAGCTATTGCCATTTCTGTTGGGTATAAAACTGGAGATATATGTTCTGATTGACAATCATCTTTTCTTTCACAATTTCTATCTGAACCGTTAAATCCATATTTCAAATATGTTTGTAATTCATCCCAATCATCATTTTGAGTGAGTGTAATAAAAAAATTTGGTTGTCCTATTTCAGCTGTCATTGCCAATAAATCTAAATATTTAGCTTGCCAGTAGGATTTAGACCCTGTTATAGATGGTGGAACATTAGTGCCATACATATTATATGAAGAATTTGATCCCAATGATTGCTTCGTTAATTTATCTGTCCTATTTTTGACCTGTATTTTCCGTGCTATATTATATTGATAGAGAGTTGCTTTCATATGTCTATCAAACCAGAAAAAACTCCAATGTGGGTCCTGTCTCCATCTACCATCATAGTTTAATAATCTGCCTTTATAATAAGATGACATAGTAATGCCTTTCTTTTCATATTTCCAGCTTCCGATTCCATATGGAAACAGGTGTGGCATTGCTTTGGCTTCTAATTCAGCATCAGAATATGTTACTTTCACAATTTTTTGCAGATCAGTTGAAAGTTTGTGGGTTTGTGATTGAACTGGATGTTGTATACCAATGAAATCATCTTCTGGAAAAATCTGAGGTATTGTTCTGGGCTTATCAAATGGTGCAACTGCACAAATGTCCTCCTGACCCATATGATTAGTCAATGGATTTCCAAAGTTGTCAACAGTTTTGTTTGCACAAGGCATAAATGACAGTGTATTTGAGTATCTATAAAGAGTTTCATAATTGAAAAGAAATTCTTGTAGAGCGGATTATTTGATTTTAACCAGTGTAATGCCACTGAGACTTTCCTGTCTGATGATGACATTTTAGAAAATGTATTATCAGAGTATAACAAAGATGTATACATTCCAAAGTAATGTTTATTTTGTTTGTGTAAGACGTTTACTTCTCCTTTAATATGTCTCCAAACATGATTTTTTACACTACTGTTTTTAAAAGTATATGAAAACATTCCACACAAAGCAATCTGACTTTTATCAGGAAAGTCTGTTAAGTCTTTTATTTGGTTTGGTATAGAATATTTACCAGTTGGGGAGACCTTTGGTAAGGCGAAATTAGAATTACTTTTGCATTGACGACAGGACAGCCAAAAATTCTCTGAATGTTCATAAGTAATGTTATGTATAGCATCATATAGACATTCAACTGGTGCAGTTACATTATTTTTTTGGACTTTATATGTATGACTGTAATCAACATCTCCAAATAATAACTGGCCACAATTGAAACATATTCCTTTAAAAAGTTTTTTCTTAGCTATTTTATCACCATGTACAGAAAGACGTTTAATCATGGGTAAATTTTCTATGTGAATATTATCAAAACTAGACATTGCATCTGGTTTTAAATGGTCAGATGTTTTCACTGAAATCCAACTTCTACTAGTTTTTCTCTTTAATGTAATTTTTATTTGTGGTGCACATAACTGTTTTTGTTTATTTTGTCTTTTTGCAGTTTTCTGTTTTCTCCTACCTCTTCTTTTATTTTTTTTAAACATTATATCTCACTAAATTTCAGTAATTTCTCTGCAAGTAAAATTTTTGCCATTTGGTGATTTTACTGAAGATTCAACTTTCAACATCATCTTATATTTCTTTTGCTTTGATACTATTTTAGATACCAAGTAATCTTGTTCATCTGTAAAAATATCTTTGTCAGTATTTAGAAGTAATGATGCCGAGTCTGAGAATAATGTCACCCAGGTTTCTCCTGTATTATCAGAAATTAATAATGGTAATCGAATTTCTCCATTTGTAATTCTGTAATTTTTTTTACATTCACTGCAATGATATTCCCCCGAAGGTAGAACAGTGAGAGGTTTTTTGTGTTTACTATTAATACATGTTCTTCCAAATGTCTTGGTTTGATCTGAACTGATGAGACATAAGATGTCAAAATGCGCATATGCAGAAAGTAAATTAACAGGAACTTCAATATTTTGTTATTGTGTACAGTTCCATTATAATGCTTCAAGTGCACGTGGTTTACGAGGAGTTGCGCTTACAAGGTAACCCATACATAGGGAATCCATTGGCGGATCCAGGGGGGGTTCCGGGGTTTGGAACCCCCCTTATTTGGACAATCATGTATTTTTTAATGAATATCCTGATGTTTAACTAGACAAGTGTGGACCCAAATTGATGTCTCGCCCGTCCCTTCATGGTCGCAAAATTGATGTGAATTCTCAAACTGACTAAATCAGAAAACTTAACATATTCGCTAGACTGTGAAATTAGGGTAAGTGACAAAGGCAATAGAGCAGACTGTCATGAATAAATAAAAAAAAAATATCAGTGACCTACCACTGATAGATACTGGAAAACCAAACATGGTCATTAGACCGTGAAAATGAGGTCAAGGGCTAAAGCCAAACAGCAGGCTGTTATGTTCAATTTAAGACAAATTAAAACACCAAATATTATTGACCTTACATAAATAGATACTGGGAAACTTATCATGATCACTGGACCATGAAATTGAGGTCACAGACAAAAGCTATATAGCAGACTGTCATGTACTACCTAAGACCAACCTATATATCAAATATCATTGACCTACCACTTATAGTTACTGAGAAAATGACCTAATCACAAGAACTTAACATGCTCACTAGACTGTGAAATTGAGGTCAAGGACAAAAGCCATATCGCAGACTGTCATGTACTATCTAAGACCAACCTACATACCAAATATCATTGACCTACCAGTTATAGTTACCGAGAAACTAAACTAAGCACAAAAACTTAACATGTTCATTGGACCGTGAAATTGAGGTCAAAGACAAAAACCATATAGCAGACTGTCATGTACTTCTCAAGACAAACCTATATATCAAATATCATTGACCTACCACTCATAGTTACTGAGAAAATGACCTAATCACTAAAACTTAACATGCTCACTAGACCATGAAATTGAGGTCATGGACAAAAGCATATGACAGACTGTGATGTTCTATCTAAGACCTACCTACATACTAAATACCATTGACCTTGCACTAATAATTACTGAGAAACTAAACTAAGCACAAAAACTTAACATGTTCATTGGACCGTGAAATTGAGGTCACAAGACAAAAACCATATAGCAGACTGTCATGTACTACACAGGACCAACCTTTATACCAATTATCATTGACCTATCAGTTATAGTTATTGAGAAAATGACCTAATCACAAAAACTTAACATGCTAACTATACCGTGAAATTGAGGTCAAGGACAAAAGCCATATGACAGACTGTCATGTACTACCTTAGACCAACCTCCATACCAAATATTATTGACCTATCACTTAAAGTTACTGAGAAACTAAACTAAGCATAAAAACTTAACATGTTCACTGGACCGTGAAATTGAGGTCACAGACAAAAACCATGTAGCAGTCTGTCATGTACTACTCAAGATCAACCTATATACCAAATATCATTGACCTACCACTTGTAGCTACTGAGAAAATGACCTAATCACAAAAACTTAACATGAAAGTTTTCGCCGCTGCCGTTGCCGTCGTCGCCGCCGTCATACTTTGTACGCATATGTCTCGCTTTTCCACCTTTCGTCGCGGGCGACACAAAAAAAACCCAAAATTTTATTTTATTTTGTAATCAGAACCCCCCTTTTCAATTTGCCTGGATCCGCACCTGGAATCAATGAAAAGCCAAAGTTGAATTATCTCCCCTTCCTGGTTTCGGACAATAATTATACTCCTTCAAGCACATTTCCATTAAGTGTCCTTCCTTTGTGTAAAGATTCATCAAAATCGTTTAAGTGGATTAAGAAGAGAAGTGTGGACAGACAGACAGACAGACAGACAGACAGGGTGATTACAGTTGTTCTCCATACACTGTAAAGCGGGTTATTTTCGCGTGTCAAAAATTTCACTAATTTGAGTGGAATATGTAAGCCAAAAATTTAAGCGTTTTAAATTTTCGTTGATTATCAAAGATCCTATATATATCCTAATGATACATAAAATATTCACGGAATTTATTTTCGCAATTTAAATCTATCCGCGAAAATTACTCGCTATAGGGTATGCATCATGCATACCAATATGGTTGATGCAAGGGATGTCAGTTAGCGGAAATGCACTTCAACGATTCTTCCTAACTAAACGCAGATGCAGACGCTCAATTTGTTGGGTGAGCTAAAAATACTCTATGTTTTTTTGAGAATAAATCATTTAATTTATTGATTATTTCAATCTCCCATGTGTTCCGCGATGTCATAAGCAACTTCAGTTGTAATGGCAACAGAGTTGAAAGGACAAAATAATTGTAAAATGTATTAATGGTATGAACTGTAATGCAGGTACAATATCAAAATATGTATCGTTTGTCAAAAAGGAGTACTATTACACCAGAGGTCACAGGGACACAATCATCATTGTTAGAAGCATCACTCATGTCACTCTCCGAGACATAATCAATGAACAAATATGATGTAGTTTCTAATGCAATCTGTAACTAGAGTCATTGAAGCAGATATGACTTTAATGCAAACTTAACCTGAGATGGGACGACTAAGTAACAGGTTAGTCGCAATACCCCAAAAAGTTTTAAGTTGTTATTTTTGAGAAGGAACATTGCATCAAATTTTCATAAGAATTGATCAACTGGAACTTAAAAGTTATTGTCAACAGATAGAGTGTCATAATTAAAGTATAAAAATGCTACATATATTTAGATCTGGCACAAAGTTTTATAGAATCACAAATCTTTTCAATTTCCATGAAAGAATATAATTCGAAATTCAAGATCAAGGAGAAAGGCTTTAAATAATTTGTGTGTATGTTTAAATTCATTTCGCGGAATCCATGGGAAGTTACCATTACTAGTCAAACTAGAAGTGGGAGCAGTCGCAAACGACAGCTATTCCCCTCCCCTGCTGTCAAGAAATAATAACCAAAATATAATCTGAAGATGTATGAATGTCAAAGATACATCCAGTGAACCTTAAGATCATTGATGTTAACATGTAGTATCTCAGATATAAACATTAATAGAAACTTCAACCAATTGAAGTCATATGTAAAATGTAGGTCAAAGTGACCCAATTATCATCTGAAGCTGCTGGACTCTTGAAGATGCATCCACTGATTACAGATGATTGTTGTGACACATAGGGTATCTCATACATAAACATTAACGGAAACTTTAACTGGAGTCATTGAAGCATAAAATGTAGGTCAGCATTACCCAATTGTCATATGAAGCAGCATTACTCTCCAAGACGCATCCACTGATCAAAGTTGATTGATGTGCCACATGTAGTTTAACTGGAGTCAATGAAGTATAAAATGTAGGTCAGCGTTACCCAATTGTCATATGAAGCAGCATCACTCTCCAAGACGCATCCACTGATCAAAGATGATTGATGTGCCACATGTAGTTTCTCAGATATGAATCTTAACACAATCTTAAACCACAATCATGTTTGTGAGGGGTATAAAAATGGCCAAGTCCGGCAAAACAGGAAGTTTATATCATAAGGTGACCAAAATGGCAGACGTCGGCGACGCATTCCCCCTATATATAAAGTCAAATAGGAAATCTGAAATAAATTGGCCCAGTAGTAACTGAGAACTAGAGAATGTGTCTGTAACACACGGATATCTTGCCAATAAATTTATCGCAACAGATTAACCCAAGTCAATCATTCATAACATTAGTTCCCTGTCACTGAATTGTGATGAAATCCGATATTTAACCAAAGTCACTGAACCTTTAAATGTAGGGCATGGTCTCCCAATTGTTGTTGAAATGGGCAGATCTCTTTTAGCTGAATGTTACACTGACATATCATGATACTACAATACAAAGTAGTTGAGAAATAGACTTAAACACAAAACTTAACCAAAGTCACTGAAGCATAAAATATAGGTCAAAGCCACCTAATTGTCAATGATTTGGGTAGTACTAATAAAGGCCAATTAATCTGATGAAACATCATTGTCCTATAATGTGTAGTTGTCGAGAAATGGACTTACACACAAAACTTAACCATAGTCACTGAAGCGTAAAATTCAGGTCAAAGCCTCCTAATTGTCAATGATTTGGGTAGTACTCATCAAGGCCATTAATTTGATAATACATCATTGTCCTATAACATGTAGTTGTTGAGAAATGGACTTTAACACAAACACTGAACCATGAAATATAGGTCAGTGTCAAACTGCCTAGTGAACTATGTAGTACTATCCAAGATCTACCTACTGATCTACTATCATTGTTCTATACCTTACAGTTTCTGAGAAAACTCAAACTTAACCCGACGTACAGACAGACCGATGGAAGGACAGACAAGGGTAACACTATATATCCCTACCACATTCCTGGGCGGGGCATAAAAATGCGACAAACTTCATATGGACAGACAGAAGGACGGACAGCAGATAAGGGTATTCCAATATACCACCCACTCACAAGTGGGGGTATAATTTTCATACTTTTGATTAATGGATATCCTATATTGGCCCACAGACAGCTTAATCAATCATATAATATTCAAAAACATCATTGTAATTAATGATGTTTCAATTCAATTTACTCAGCATTCTTTCAAATAATAAATAATTCATATGCATTACCTGTGGTTCACCTTGTTCTGTGCTTTTTTCTTCATTTAAATTTACCAAATTCTTCTGAAATGGAAATGTAAAAGTAAGAATGATCATTCATGTATGACTTTTGGGCCAGGGCTACCATTTTTTGAGAAATCATATGTTCTCCTCACGATGCAACTGCATGTCAAATATCAACTGGTTGAGACTATACTTGTACACTTCTACAAACTTCATATAAATATACAGTTGATCCAATTCACATCATACACCTGTTGGTTAACCTCTCAACAATTTGGATTGCACTTTAACTGCCTTCAAAGCTTAATTTGTGAGCATGGTGAGCTAATCAAAGTACTAATCAGGGAGCAACATGTTATAAAGGGCTACGCAGAGTGCAGCATGATACGACTGCACCATGTTGACCACTGAAATTTGAACAAGTGTAATTTAAAGTGAATGTGAACACAGTAAAAAGCTTGACACAGTAATTAGATGGACATAATAAAAAGCTTGATACAGTAATTAGTAATTAGTAATGACACAAAATAGTGGAAATAAAGCTTACAATAAGAATAATCCAAAGTAAAAATCCCATCAAAATCTGAAGAAAAATAAAGATTTCACACATTTCTTGGAACCTCTGACTCCTTATAGCCCAGACACGGTAAGAGCTAAGGCAAATCTGTTGACATACTATTGAAAGCCTATAATGAGAGGAATCTAAATAAAAAAATCCCATTGAAATCAGATGAAAAATAAAAAATTTTAGGTAATCTGCATGTTTGCAATTTTGGTCCCGTTGGGCCCTCATAGCTTGGAAAGGAAACAAATAATCAAACATAGGTAATCAATGATTACAAAGTTCGCCTCGTTATGGCACATGGACACAGAAACCCAATTTCCCTAGGGTGCTCATTTACCATCCCTTATACAAAGGCTAAATGATCTTACCATGTACAGTTATGGAGACCTGAATTCTGACATAAACGGAAAAGCGACCTAATTTTGCCTGGATGCTGACCTACCGCCAAAGATGCATGCACATGCAAGGTTAGATGATCCTACCATGTACAGTTACTTAAATCTGAACTCGGACGCAAACTTGAATGTAAGGCAATCATGTGGAAAATATAGGTCAAAGTGACCTTATTTGGCCTGGATGCTGACCAAGGCAATCATGTGGAAAATATAGGTCAAAGTGACCTTATTTGGCCTGGATGCTGACCTACCCCCAAAGATGCATGCACATGCAAGGTTAGATGATCCTACCATGTACAGTTGCTTAGATCTGAACTCGGACATAAACTTGAATGTAAGTCGATCATGCGGAAAATATAGGTCAAAGTGACCTAATTTTGCCTGGATGCTGACCCACTGGAACCAAAGTTATGGTGTCCACAGACAAGAAAATACCCAATTTTACCCCTTTTTGGCCCATTTCTCTGAAACGGGTTGGGCTACAAACCTGAAATTAAAACCCGAGCTTGAGCTCATGCCAAGAAACCTCATACTGAAATTTGACAATGATCCATCCACTAGAAACAAATTTATACTAAAAACATGAAAAATTAAAAAAATATTAAAATTTTTGAAATTGCCCCTTATGGGCCCCATTTATCTCGTGAACGGTACACGGCACATGAAATCCGTTGGCATATTTAGATTGGAAATTTTCTAAGGAGAACACTGAAAGAAACCCCATCAAAATCTGATAAATAATAAAGATTCTACAGTCAAATATGTGAAAACCCCATATTTAAGCCCTTTTGGCCCCTTTCTCTAAAACGGGTGGGGCCTACGACATTAAATTATAACCAGGGTTCAAGCATGTGCCAAGAAACATCATATGAAAATTTGAAAATGATCCGTTCACTGGAACTTAAGTTATGGTGTCCACAGACATGAAAATACACAATTTTACCCCTTTTTCTGAAACGGGTAGGGTCACAAACCTGAAATTAAAACCCGGGCTTGTCATCATGCCAAGAAACCTCATACTGAAATTTGATAATGATCTGTCCACTAGAAACAAAGTTATGCTGGCCACAGACGCCGACGTAGACGACTGCGCCATACCATAATACGACCGCAAAATTTTTTCAGTCGTATAAAAACATAAGTAATCAATGATTACAAAGGTCGCCTCGTTCATCGTTGTAGCTTATGGTCACAATATAAACATTACTTTGCCTTGATGCTTCTTAACATCAAAGATTGATGCATTTCTAAGTTAACATTGGGCCATGAAAAGTTTTTGTTGGTTCTCAAGCCCTCCCTAATCTAGTTGGAGGCTCAAAAACAAAACCTCATTGACCATATATTTGCCTCCCTTGCTACATTTTTGTAGTTTTTACAATTTAACAAGATATGTTTGTGAAACACTATGCCCCTGGTAGCAGCCATGTCTTCAATACAAAATTAATGCTAAAATTGCCATCACTAGAAAATTAAGGTTAAGTAGACATTTGTACTAAGCTCCATTAGATCTTTTCACATATAGAACATGAAGCCTCTTGCAATTGTAATTAACAAGCTAAAAGCAACATCAAGATTTTGACCTTTTGACCTCTGCGACCTTGACCTTTCACCTGACCTTAATGAAATTTGCATAGGATATGTCTTTCCGTAATTTTTCGGTTTTACAGGTTTTTTTTCTGTAATATAACTGCTTCACATATTGATTGATATTTAATAAATGCATGTATCTAGGTGAGATACAGATCAAGTTCTAATTTAGTTCCGGTCAGTTGATTTTGTACAGAGTAATGGGCCTTGGACTTAGTTTTTTTTAGTCGAGTTGCGACGAAATTGAACTTGGCTTAAAATTTGATGAATCGTGTCTGGGCGACCGAGCGTCAACTTTTGGTTTCCGCATGATATCTTGAGAACCGCATGTTATATTAAAGATACAATGTATAATAATATTCATTAAAGAAACTTTGCACAGACATGAGTTATGATAAGAAGAAGATCCCTATTGATTTTGAGGTTTTTGCGACAAAGGTCAAGGTCACAACTTCTAAAAATAGAACAAAAATTTGACTTATCCGTTTGCACACAATATCTCCAGAACTACATTACACATCCAAATGAAACTTAGCATAGACATGAGTTATGATTAGAGGAGGAACCCTATCGATTTTGAGGTTTGTGCAACAAAGGTCAAGGTCACAACTTCTAAAAATGTAACAAAAATTAAACATTTTAATAAAGCCTAAATCACATGTTCGTACAGTATGCCTCCATCATCCTCAACTTGGGTACAGCTCTGTATTTTTCTATCAAAGTATGAAGAATGCACGCTTCAGTATATAATGTAAATGTGCAACATGGACTTTGTATTTCTATTTCAAACACAGGAACTATCTAAATATTTATAGTGCAGGTGACACATGTGATCTGTGGAACACCCATGCATTTTATTTTCATGCTGCTGTTGAGCACATTTGATTTGGCACATCCAGCACAACATTGGTTACACTTAACACAACTATTTCCATCTATAGATGAGAATAGAAACGATATGATCCGTCGTCTGGTAACATTAGACACAATGTTATTTTCAAGTGTGATCTCTTAAGATACATTGTACAATGTTTTCTGAAATAATACCGTTAAAATAGTCAATAATAGATGACTTGTTTGACGTTAGAAATATTTGCAGTTAATAACAGACTTTCATGATGCATTCTGTCAGTGTGTGACATTAGACACAATATATTCTGTTAAAAGGTGACATTAGACAGGATACATTCCGTCAAATGGTGACATTAGACACAAAATATTCCATCAAAGGGTGACATTTAAGACACAATGTTTTCTGCAAAAATTACTTTAATTTAATTCAAAACAAATGGCTTGGTTGATTTTAGAAATAATTAATGTCAATTAAAGAACATTAAATGAATTTGTTATTCTTACATTTCAGGAATTAAGCAAGATATGCTATTTTTCTTGGTCCTAATGTCACATTGTCTGTCAAATGTCCATAAAAAAATTGGCTACATTAGCAACATTTTAAAAAGACAAAGCAATCGTAATCCTATATATGCCCTTGTTAAAAAAATCATTTCAAATAGTATATATGATCCTACTGAACTTAATTAGCAACAAAAATAAACAGAAACACCAACTTAATTTTTCAAGTCAAAAGTGAACTTTTTATGTGGTCTTGTATGGAAGTTGTTATATCTACACCATCAATTTTTGACTTACAAAAAAAAAATTTTAAAGAAATTTATGCACTATATTTTGATTGGTCAAATACATTAATTGGCCTGAAGCCTCATGTGACTTACTCATATGGTTTTAACAACTCTCAGCCTACAGCTTTTGAGTTAAAAATTATGAAATGCAAAAAAACATGTATTAGTTGCAGTCCAAAACCTTTATTTATCTCTGACTCATGATCAATGTTAAACACATCTGATAACTTAAATCAGATAAAACGGATTATCTGGGGTCTCAAGACAGAAAATGGGCAATCAGGATCCATACCTTAATTGATGGTCAGAAGTTATGTTCTTCAGCATGTTCAGATGACAAACGATTAAAAAATAAAAGGGTGCAACTCAACATCAGTTTACACATCCTCATTCCACACTCTTTCCTGTTACGACTGAGTCAATGACATTCAGGAGGAACATGAATAGTTAAAATGACATTGGATAAGAGCCATGGATAATGTTTTGCTTGTTTCCAATGACAGACATTTCACTTTTCTATACATCAAATTTTAAACAAGAGTTAACTTTCTTAATCAGAGTGTTTGCAGTTTTTTCACCAGATAAATTTTGATCAACTTTTGTTTGAAATATCAAAATAATGTGTGTCCACTTCAAAGTTGCAGCCATACATGTATATGTGAAAACACCCAATTTAACCCTTTTTGGCCCCTTTTTTAACCAAGGGTGCAGTCACAACAACCAAAACTTATCATAGCCTTCCTTTTGTGCCTAAAAACCATGAAAACAGTGTGTTAAAATTTCAAAACGATTAATCAACTTGAACTAAACTTATTGACCAAAAACAAAAGTGTCTACAGATGACAACGACAGTACCATACCATTATACCACCGCAAAAAATAAAAATGAAAAGCTACATTTAAATTTAACTTTCATGTACAAATGTATAATAATACCAAGTCTATGATCCATTATTCTGTACATGTACATAATCATCTGCATATCAAATCAATATTACGTATGCCAGAGCTTTTTTAACCTTTGTTATACGTCCGAATAACGGCCCCATTCCCAATGTGAACATACCTTTTTTTTCACAAAAAACTTGTAAAAATTCCCAATGGACTAAAGCAAAAATAATACTTTTAAATTTGTAATCGGACAGTAGAAAGTTGTGTCGAAATCGCGATTCATAATTTAGCTGGAAAAGGTCTTTCATGGCTAATTCTCAATTGAATCAATAGGGAAGTGAAACGAACTTAACATTCATTTTATGACACAATTTGACAGTTTTTGGTATATTCTTTGCGGTACATCTCAAGCTTTAAAGTATGTCCAAGAAACCTTATTGTTAATCAGTGTCAGAATGGCGCATAAATCGACGAACGGTCAAAGTTTACTCGAAAACTCTAGACTGGAGGAATTAGGATTAAATATAATGAACAAGGTAAATGTTTCAGAGTTATCACGTGAAATGTCAGCACAATACATTGTGGGAATGTAACGAGAGCTGTCCATTCTGACTAGCTAAAACTGAAACTTTTGTTCATGGTCTGATGAATGTAATATCCCTACTGTTAATGGCCCTAAATTAATGCACCATTAGTTGTAATCTCAACTAGTTGTTGTTGCTCTATAATCAAGGCCTGGAAATTTCCCTTAATTCTTTGACAACTGAATACAAAGGGAAAAGAATACATGTATACAGAGGCAACACAAATGAACATAACAGGACAAAGCTACAACAAAGACAAAATGATAACATCACTCGCCATGGAAGTAGATGGTCCGTAATCCTGAAATCGCTTCTTCCAATATAAACATCATTCTAAACTAAAACTTGTATATGAAATTTCAGTGATGAGTAGTTACTGAGAAAACTGTTACAAAAAATTGTCTATTACACACAGACATATAGACAGACAGTGATTCCTATTTACATGATTTACCCCCCATCTTCGTTTGTGGGGGTATAATTACAAAAACTAAAAATAAAATGGATACAAGGAATGACAGAAGATGTATCAAAAATTGATTCACCTAACAACAGTGGTATAAAATTCAGTCATAATTACCATAGATAAAGCAACTTACTTGTATAGATTCAGATATACTTGAAGAAGCATAACATATTTGTTTTTTACATTTTACTGGTGGTGATTCAGATTTACTACATGTATCCTGAAATAAACAAAAGTTGATGTTAACACATTACCTCATAAATCAGTCAAATGGATTACTTGGCCAAAATTTTGGTCTTATTATCTGGAGGTATTTAAAGAAAACATCTTCTGGAGGTCCACATATAAATGAGACTGAAATTCCATCTCCATAAGCTTTCCTCAAAACTGCATTATTAGTTTGTAATAGGAGACATTTCTTCACATTTTCCAGTTTTTTCAAAATTTCATCAATATCGTTCCTGTGTATATTTATGAGATTTCCTTCATTCCTGACTTTGCAGCATAACAGTATTTGTACTGACGGTTTAGGCAATATGTTGGTATTGAATCCCAAATTGTTCAGATTTCTTCTTATAAGACTGATGTCAAGATGGATGTCAGAATTTACAATGATGGAATGCAGCAAATTGTCAATATCATTGTCTACATATTCAAAATGATACACATTGTTGTATTCATCTTTATAGTAAGCACTGTCACCATATTCATTAAGATGTAAATTATTGCTTTTAAAAGAAATGACATCTTCAAGTTCAAAAAAATATGTATATGTAGTATCAGCAGTTAAAACACTTTTGATATAATTCAAATCTCTGACAACACTTTTTGGAAGTTCTGTAGTAGGTAAATTCCTTTCAATAATCTCGATGCCGCTCAACACTGACAGAGGCAAGGGATTCATGTTTGTCTTCTCTTCTATTAGACCTTTTAAAATATATATATATATGTATGTGTTTATTATATATTTAGGAGTTTAGTTACCGACTAAATGAAACCCATATTTTGAAATATTTACTTACAGTAATCAAGAGTGAGGGGTGTTCAAGATGTCTGTGTAAGGGATTAGTTAAAAGGCATTTCCATATAAAATTGTTAATAAAAGGAATACATACATGTACTTTGAATGTGCATTATCTATGTTGAAATGAATGGATTTGGCGTACATGGCGTAAGGAAATTATTGTTTGGTAAACAACTTACATACTAAGTTTGAAGACCTTGTGTTACATTTTGTATGTTGTTCACAAGTTATCAGTCAGAAACCCTAAAATTTGCAAAATTTCAAAGTTTCAAGGGGCATAATTCCAGAAACACTTGGACCTCTTCCAACTTGACCTGAGTTATGTGGCAAACAACTTACATACCAAGTTTGAATACCTCATGTTAAATGTCCGGCAATCCTGAAATCACTACTTGCAGTAAAGGACATCATTCTAATTTTGCATACAAAAATTTCAAAAAAAAAAATTTCAAGAAAATTTTTTACAATTGGCAATTAATTATATAACTAAGTAAGTAAACAGTAAGTAGCTATATATGTACAACAATCCTGAAATCGCTACTTGCAGTATACATTGTAGGTCATGATTCTAAATTTGCATATAAAATTTAAAGTTGCAGTGATGAGTACATGTAGTTACTGAGAAAACTGTTACTATGTCTACCATACAAAATAAATAATAAAATTGCAATCACTAGAAATTAAGGTTAAATAGATATTTGTACTAAGCTCCATTAGATCTATTCACATACAGAATATCAAGCCTCTTGCAATTGTAATAAGCGAGCTAAAAGCAAAATCTAGATTTTTGATCTTTTTACCCCTGTGACCTTGACCTTTGACCTGACCTTAATGAAATTTGCATATTGGTGTTCAGCTTTAAATGATCAATATACAGGTCAAATATCAAGGTCCTATCACATCTGGTTGGAAAAATACCAGCAATGTTAAAGTTTTCAAATTTTCACTCAGTGACCTTGACCTTTGACCTGACACAATTTTTTTGGTGCATTTGTATCAAGCCTCATTAGATCTATTCATATATAGAATATCAAACCTCTAGGAATTGTAATTAACGAGCTATAGCAAAACCTATATTTTTACCTTTTGACCTCTGTGACCTTGACCTTTGACCTGACCTTAGTGAAATTTGCATAATGCTGTTCAGTTTCATATGACCAATATACAGGCCAAATATGAAGGTCCTATCACATCTGGTTGAAAAGATATAGGCAATGTTAAAGTTTTTGTTAAAGTTTTCAATTTTGCACTGGGTGACCTTGACCTTTGACCTGACTAAATTTTTTTTGGTGGATTTGTATTAAGCTCCATTAGATCTATTCACATATAGAATATCAAGCCTTTAGCAATTGTAATTATCGAGCTATAGCAAAATCTAGTTTTTGACCTTTTGACCTCTGTGACCTTGACCTTTGACCTGACCTTAATGAAATTTGCATAATAATGTTCAGCTTCACATGATAAATACACACACCAAATATGAAGGTCCTACAACATCTGGTTTAAAAGTTACATATGTATGAGCCAGGTTAAAGTTGCGGACAGACAGACATACAGACAGACAGACAGGACAAAAACAATATGCCCCCCGATCTAAAGATCCGGGGGCATAATTTTTTTTTTTCTTTTTAGTCAGGATTTTTACAATTCCCCGACATCACCACCTGACTAGGGTTTTTAGGGATGTACAGAAAAATACAAAATCAATAACCAATCTTGACCACCTTTTTTTCATTTAGTGTTAACTGTACATAAAATTTTCAATATTAATTGATATATTTACACATTCATGCCCTCTCTCACACACACACACTTTCAAAAAGTTTACAATTGAAAATTTTTTTTTATATTAGGCTACATCAAGAATATTAAAATAAAACGTAACTTTAATTTATGGAATAAAAATATTTTGTAAAGGGGACCAAAAGTCTTCATAAAAATTGTTTGCTATCTCAAACAGACAGACAAGACAGACAGACAATCAGACAGACAAAGTGATTCCTATATACCCCCTGAAATTTGTTGGTGGGGGTATATGTTGTATAAAAACACTTACCAAATTTCTTGAAGTTCTTTTAGGAGGCATTGTTGAAACAATTAAGCACATATAAATTTTTCTCTCAATCTGAAAAAAAAAGTTAAATACTGACTATACACACTTTAACCATGTTACATGTATCACTAACAATAACATCTACTAGAACATTTGTAGTCTAGTAGCTACAACAGTAGAACAGACAATACATTTGTCTCATTAAACATGTTAAATGATTGATATTAGATGTGCAACAATCCATCAGTGCATTCCTGATTCAACAGGTTCGGAATAAGCCCAAATTGGATACTATATCCCAATTAGGATACTTCAATGTATATCCAAATTAGGATACTATATCCCAATATATTGTTATATCCCAATTGGGATATATAACTAGTTATTTCTTAATTAAATTTTAGGGGTTTAATGTTGCATTATCAAGCATGAAAATTATAAATCTATAGTGTTGGAGCTTTTGTGGATATATTTCTGTTGTCAAAAGAATGCTGCAAATTATCTGCAGAATGATATATAATTTTAAAAATCAGTCATTTTGATTTTGAGATTCCGTTCTTTGCTGCTTCTCATGCTCTATCAGCATTCAAATTAAGCAAACACTGGTAGTTTAAGCAAGATAGTTTTTGATTATCAAAGAAATGAAGAGGGGGAAAAGTCAAATTTTAGACTTCTGATTTCTTCTAGAGTTTTCTCCTGTTGACCATGTATTGAAACATGCTATGAATGTTGGGTGAAGCTGTGATGTTTGAAACTTATAAAATCTTGGCATATTTTTTACAAACTTATAATTAATAACTTCATTTCAATTCAGTTGTTTTTTCACAGACGTCTAACGTCTCCTGTCTTGAAAATTTAGCCAGTTACAATCTTGATGATCTTTTAATTTTCACAAAATAAAATGTATGATTTTACATTCTTAAAATGTCTCTGCTGATGAAGTGCAGCATCAATGAGAAGATGATCTTTAATTTTACTGGTAAAAGATCTAATTTTATAGGAAAATCTCTATTAATTAGATATTTTACTTCTAAAATTAGATATTTCCTGTAAAATTAGATGTTGAAGCAATTAAATTAGATATTGAAGCAATTAAATTAGATATTGATGCTATTAAATTAGATATTGAAGCTGTTAGTGATTTCACTTCAGATAATTATTAGGGGTGTTCCTGTTAAATAAGAGAACTTCTATCAAAATCTGATGAAAAACTTAGTAGTAAGTCTTCCACTGAAGACATGTGTCGCCTGCATAATAACAATCAAAGTCCCAAAGGGACTGGTGGATTAGTGTCTATGATGGCAATG
>MJUU01023638.1:5631-15862 GCA_002080025.1 Modiolus philippinarum
AAGACTCACGAGTCGTTTACTAGTATGGTTTTGGCTGTGCTCGCGTGCTCATTTCACTATATTGCTGCTGCTGCTGCTGCTGCTGTGCTATGGTGATAGTGCCCCTGCTGCTGCTTTTGCTGCTTTTGCTGCTTCTGCTGCTGCTGCTGCTGCCAGCCTAGAAACGAAAAAAAAAACGCAATACACTTAATCTACCCCTAATCATAATTTAACACTAACCCTATCTACAATCTAACCCTAACAACAATCTAACCCTTACCAACAGTAACTTTAACCCTTACCACAATGTAACCCTAGCTCTAACCCTTACATTATCGTTTAATCTAACCCTAGCCCTAACCATAAGCTAACCCTAACCCTATCTATAATCTAACCCAACTCTAAACCTCACCATAATGTAACCCTAACCCTATATATAATCTAACCCTACCCCTAGCCATAATTTAACCCTAACCCTAATTACAATCTAACCCTAACCCTAACCCTATCTATAATCTAACCCTAACCGTAATCATGGCACTTACACTAACAGTAACCCTAACTATAGAAGTAGTAATAAGCAGTGTCCAGTCTGTAACATTAGATAAATTCATTATTTGTTCTGAGCGGTACCATGCATTTCTCTTATGCTACAGACTGGACACTGCTTATTACTACTTCTATAGTTAGGGTTACTGTTAGTGTAAGTGCCATGATTACGGTTAGGGTTAGATTATAGATAGGGTTAGGGTAGGGTTAGATTGTAATTAGGGTTAGGGTTAAATTATGGCTAGGGTTAGGGTTAGATTATATATAGGGTTAGGGTTACATTATGGTGAGGGTTAGAGTTGGGTTAGATTATAGATAGGGTTAGGGTTAGCTTATGGTTAGGGCTAGGGTTAGATTAAACGATAATATAAGGGTTAGAGCTAGGGTTACATTGTGGTAAGGGTTAAGGTTACTGTTGGTAAGGGTTAGATTGTTGTTATGGTTAGATTGTAGATAGGGTTAGTGTTAAATTATGATTAGGGGTAGATTAAGTGTATTGCGGGTTTTTTTTTCGCTTCTAGGCTGGCAGCAGCAGCAGCAGCAGAAGCAGCAAAAGCAGCAAAAGCAGCAGCAGGGGCACTATCACCATAGCACAGCAGCAGCAGCAGCAGCAGCAATATAGTGAAATGAGCACGCGAGCACAGCCAAAACCATACTAGTAAACGACTCGTGAGTCTTTTTAGCTGTATTTTAGCTTTGTTTATTATAATTTTCCCATTCGTGCTACGAATCTCAAGGGGTGAAGACCTCTGGAATGTACCATTGCAATAGCTGTAATTATCATTCCAATCGAAAGTTCAATCTTTTACGCCACAAACAATCACAACATAATATAGAGCCAGAGATGGACAGACAACAGGGTATGGAAACAGACTCTAGCATGTCTGAGGAAAGCTATATTACTGAAGAATCTGACTATACCACCAACGAAAGATCTGATGAAGAAGAACACTCAGACTCAGAATCACCATGGGATATAATAGTAACCAGAGCCATGAATGGTAATCAGTCCGAATACGAAGAAAAGTTGAAAAGTATATTGACGAAGGACATGAGGAAGATAAAGCACGCAAACTTGGATATAAAAAGATGTTCCCTGAATACAGAGATACGATGAAGGATACCTATCTCAATAATGTATTCTGGATAGAGGATATGCGGAAAGACCCAGTGCATAGAAAGATCAAAAAGACAGCCCAGCGGTTGAAAGAAGAAGAGGACTATGATACTAGAGAGGCCTAGAAGTATGCTGTAGAAAAAAGACAGTATTTGTTTGATGAAGTATTGAATGAATATAACCCACCATCGACAGAAGATAGCAACGACGCTATGTAAAGGATAAAGAACTGACATTTGGGTTGGGAGGAAGGGGTAATGCAGCCTATAACTTTATAGTTATAGCCAGTCACAAGCCTGGCAAAATGCAGAGTGACCCTTCAGGGATTGAGAACATATTTCATATCACTACCACCACCACAACCACCATCACCACAATAGCCTATCATCCAACCACCACCACCGCCGCCGCCGCCACCGCCGCCGCTTAACCATCAATGGACACTACCATCGCCGCCGCCGCCGCCGCCGAAAGGTGAAATGAGCACGCGAGTACTGACAAAAACGTACTCATGAGTCGTATTAAATACTGGTGAACATAAATATCAAATCGTTAGTAAATTACAAGTAATCTCGCCTAAGTCTAGGATAAAATCAACAAACTTAAAAAGAATGCAGGAAAAATACTAGCAAGAGTTATGTCCCTTTCCAAATAATGAACGCGGACGTGTTAGAAGACACCTAACAACCAACAAGGTGCTTAACAACCACTTGAATGGCCACTATGAACGCGGACTGAAAGAAGACACCCACAAATAAAAAACACGGGAAAATGACTAGCAAGGTTCATCTCCCTTAGTAAAAAAAATTGGACGCGGACCTGGAAGAAGACACCCACAGATCAACAAACAACGACGACTTCCGAAAACATCCGAATGACAACGCCCGAGTCGTTCCGACTTCGTACCATACCCGACTTCCGGTTGACATCTGGGGCTACGCCCACTTCCGGTCGCGCATGTACACTGTAGTAAAGTCATACAACACACCTGCGGGGTCACGTGTTGTTCCAACACGTCATTTCCTATCAACATGCCCGTATATGGCTTCAAATAAGACCACTAACGGCTTACATATGAGCTACGCCCACTTCCGGTAGCGCATGCGCGCTCCAATACCTTCCCATTACACCCCTGCGGGGTCACGTGTTGTTCCAACACGTCATTTCCGGTCAATATGGCTACTTACAGTAGATACATACCTACTTCCGGTTGCGCATGCGCAATATAAACACTTCGTGTTCCGGTCACGTGACTTCCGCTTCCGGTCACGTGACTTCTATCACGTGACTTCCGGTCTACGTCACTTCCGGTGACGTCACTTCCGGCTCCACCACGTCAAATACTAATTTGTAACCACCTATATACTACTCCAATTACCAACATATTCCTGACTAAGGACAGGCGCAAAATTGCGATAGCGTTAAACTCTTTTTTATTGGATCCAAACCCTCCCCATGTGTGATGAATGGCTAAAAAATAAATACACAAAAAGACTCACAGTAAAAATTTTACTAGAAAAAGGCCAACTTATCAAGACGAGTATCTTTACAATGAAGTACATAAAATTTCAATGGTGTTCAATAAGTGAACAATTTGCATAAATCCACTTTACCGGGTTTGTTTGGCAGATGTTCAGTTAATCAGATCATGTTTGGCAGTGGGGAATGTTTGACATATGTTCATGTTACTGGAGCATATTTACAGATATCCCCTTTAATGAAGAATGTTTGTAGATGTGCACTTTACCACAGCATGTATTGCAGATGTCAACTTTATTGAGAATTATGGCAGGTGTTCACTTTACCGGATTTTGAAAGCCAGGTGTTCACTTTAATGGAGTTTGTTTGGCATGTGTTCACTTTACCGTAGTTTGTTTGACAGGTGTTAACTTTACCAGAGTTTGCATGGCAGGCGTTCACTTTACCGTAGTTTGTTTGGCAGGTGTTCACTTTAACAGAATTTGCTTGACAGGCGTTCACTTTACCGTAGTTTGTTTGGCAGATGTGCACTTTACCGTAGTTTGTTTGGCAGGTGTTCACTTTACCGGAGTTTGTTTGGCAGATGATCACTCTACCGGAGTTTTTTTTTGCAGACGTTCACCTTTCTTGATCATGTTGGGCAAATATTCACTCTACGGAGCATGTTTGACAGGAAATGTTTTCTGTCAAGTTTTCGGCAAAAAATACAAACGTTTTGGTTTTATTACTATTTAACAACTCTGCCACACAATAAACTGAAAACGGTTATTGTTATTCAATACATCAATGTTTCTTCACAAAAATGGAGAACACAAATACACCTTTTAGTTGCAGGGTAAGACGAAACATATTTCTTTAAGAATCACAACGACTCAAAGAAGAAGTAGACTGACAATGACGAAAAAATTGGTAGATTTTTTTATCGACAACATTTTTGTCGAATTTGGTGGCCGCGTTTTTCATCAGACAATCGGGATTGCCACGGGAAGTAACTGCGCACCGCTTTTAGTTGACCTTTTTTCTTTTTTCCCATGAAGCCAAGATTTTACAAGGGCTAACACAGAACAAAAAATCAAAATCATTTAGACCAATTCTAAAATTTCCCCTACACAGACGATGTACATTATCTAAATAATCCTAAATTTAAGGAATATTTACACCAGGTCTATCCCAGTGAGCTTAAAAGAGACTACTAATACTGCTATTTCAGCTTACAGCAGACCGGGAAAGTACTTTGCATAAATTGTCTCCCTTGTAAAGCAAGATGCCCGATGACATAGCAACGGAAATTTTAAGATTAAATTTGCGCTATATTTTATAATTTCATGTATTATGATTTATCTATTATGTTTCTTATGTATGAATAGTTATATGGGAAATATACAATTATCGTTGGTTTGTTGCGAAAATATTTGTTTTAAATCTGTCTCTGTGTTGTCAAATTATAGACACCCTCAAAAAGCGTGGGGGAAACAAAAATGGAAGTGTCTATACAAGTGTGCATCGGGAACATTCCCCGCTTCCCTTCTCTTTTTTCTATAGTATAAACAGCATGAAATTGATTTCTGAATAATGGCGATCCACTTTTTTTCTAGGTAGGGAGAAAATGAATTTTCCATCGTTTTTAGGTCCTGGGTGATTAGTACGCAACATGAAATAAACTTGTAGGACAATTAAAGGAGTTTGTTTGATCTGTAATATTTTTACTTGTTTGATTTCAAGATTTTTGTTCAACTGTTTATTAGTATGTTACGTTGACTTTTAAAAATTACAACGTTAATGTATGCCGATGATATTATTCTAATGTCGGAATCTAAAGAAGGCTTACAAAAGTCACTTGACATACTCCAGAATTTTGTGTCTCATGGAAACTTGAAGTTAACACAAAAAAACCCAAAATCATAATATTTAATTCAAATGGTAAGTCTTTTCTCAACCACTTTCATGTGAATCAAAATATTATTGAAACTGTAAAGTCAAACTGTTATCTTGGAATAACAATAAACTACAATGGTAACTTGAACTTATCAAAAAATAATCTAATGGAGAAGGGTAAAAAGGCCTGGTTTAAGGTCAAAATTTTTTTTTCTTTAGATCACCCCTGTTATGTACTTGAAAAATNGGGGCTGCAAAAACGTCCAGCGACTCTGACCCTTATGAACATTTACACTTAAAATTTATAAAAGAAATCCTCGGCGTTAACTGTAAAACTACAAACATTGCATGCTTAGCAGAAGTGAATAGAACATCTCTGCATCTTAAAGTTCAGTTAAACATGGTCAAATTTTTAAACCACATTCTTAATTCTCCTGATACATTAGTTAAAGAAATATTCAATGAGGTGAAAGATAAAAGTATATGGATGTCTCATGTAAAAAATTTGTTGAATAAGTTAGGATTTGGTTACCTTAATTTACAACTGAATAATTATTGAACAAAGAATATTTGATCAATTTAAACAAAACATGTTAGGTTCATTAGCTAGTAGTGAAAAATGTCATTTTTCAATAAAATTTATATCCCAGCAAAACGCCCCCCTTATATTGATATATGCAAATCTAAAAAGCAAAGATCAATTATAAGTCAGTTTAGGTTAAGTGCTCATACATTAGAAATTAAAAGGCGCCGTTACAAGAAAATTGAAAGAAATATGCGTATTTGCCTGTCGTGTAATGATGAGAGCATTGAAGATGAATATCACTTCTTCTCAATATGTTCTCATTATGCATCACAGAGGAATATGTATATTCAGAAATTAAGGAAACATTCATACAAAATGTCAAAATCTCATATGACTATTAAAGATATATCTTTTATATTCAATTATAATTCTATTGATATCCTAAAACTAACTGCCAAATTTATAAATGAATGTTTCAAGTTAAGAAAAAGCTAAAGTCTGTTTGGCATATTTCAATTCAAATTGTAATTATCTGAAACTATATTTTTCATTATTTCTAGTATTTATTATGGTGAAAATCAGTAACTGAAACCCCACTGTCATGCCATGGTCAACATTGTCTTATATTTTCTTATATTTTCTATGTTAATTGTAATGCCATAACCATATATTATGAATGTGTTTGAGCAATAAAATATTATTAAGGTCTTTCACGACCTTGGTCGTAAAGACCTTATTGCTTTTCTTTTATTATTCTTTTTCTTATTATTATTAAGGTCTTTCACGACCTTGGTCGTAAAGACCTTATTGTTTTTCTTTTATTATTCTTTTTCTTCTTCTTATTATTAAGGGCTTTCCCTTTCAGAAGGAAAGCCCTTACTGTATTTCTTCTGATTATTATTATTATTCTTTTTCTTTTCCGCAACTTTTCAAAATACTTTCTCCAAAACAGTTCGCAACATATTATTTTAAGGTTTCATACCATGGACCGGTCATAGATGGACTTTCTAAAATTTAGGGCCTGAGATAAAATATTGTTCTATTACGGAGTTACCTCCCATTTTACCAAAAACCTTGTTATCAAGTCATCTCAGAAACCATAAAAGAAAGCTGATCAAATGTCATGGAGAAAATGTTCAGTGCCGCTAGACGCAACTTCAATACGTTTGGACCGAAAGAATTCGGGGACTTTTTCTGTGAGTTATTTCCCCTGAAAAATTGACAGATTAGGAAAAAAAAATTTCTCGGAAACCGTAAGTCGTAGATACCTTGGACGTTCACTAAAAGATTTACGACTACTATAGTACATATGAATATACTAAGGTCAAAGGTCACCGGTGAACTTGAATGACCTTGTACTGTGACCATGAGACTTTCAAAAAGCCTAACTCGAAAACAATAACAGATAGCTGATAACATGTAATGGAAAAAAGGTGCGTCTTTGTAAGGTCTACATTTGGTATATAGGGTCCAAAATTATTGGACCACCCATTATGGACCTAGAGCCCAAAAACCATTTTTGGGGTCTGAAAAGACAGTTTTTTACTTATATTTCAAAAACTGTTAGAGATAGAAAGAAACTTTGAATATGAATAATGTTTGTAATAATTTTGCCTATAAAACTGGATCAAGGTCAGAGGTCAAGGTCCTTAGCAACGACTCAAAATCCTTAGCAACCATATCTTTTGAACGTAGATGATTGTGTTTATTATAGAAATGATTTTTAATTGACATTTATCTCCATAGCAACCAGTCTCATTCCCTAGCAACCAGTTTAACGGACTCCTTACGAATTGTATCTTTATGCGGACTTCATTAATGTTGGATGTGTACTTCTTGTTGTTCGGACCTAACTTTCTGCGGGGACATTTATGTCGTATGGACACATGCTCTTTTAATGTGATTTGATAGAGTTAAATTCTCCCTCTTCTTCTCTTTTTTTCTACTGCTCTTTGAACTAAAAATGATATTACATTAACAAAATGAACTTTATTTTAAAAATTGTTACTAGTTGTGATTAATTGTAAATTGTTTAAACCCATAATCGAGGATAATTAGAAGAGGCTTTCATATCTCAAATGGTGTTTGAAACAAAATTTACATTAGGGATAGAGAAGTAATAAATATGTTGTAGGTTTTGTTGTGAATAATGTGTGTTGATCTATTAGTTCTTGCATAATATTGCAAAACCATGAACATGACATTTCTATGTGTTGTGAAATGATTGGAGATATAAATAATGTTTAGTAATTTCAGTCAATAAGTAATTGCTTTATGTAATTTATAAATTCTAGAATCATATTCCTGTACCTTTAATGTGACACTTTTATCTTCATTGTAATGATTCCTTCATGATTTTTCAGTTAATATTTGTAGTATGATAATTTTAATTGTTATGTACTGAAACGTAAATGCATGCAAGTAAAAAGATCTAAAGTTACTGATGAAGATGACATTTGTTTGTAAATTTAAAACAATCTATACATGTTTTTAATTGACATTTTTCTCCATAGCAACCAGTCTAATTCCCTAGCAACTATTTTTACGGACTCCTTCGACAAGGGAAAGCCTTGCATTTGTTCACTGAACAAATGTTGAATATATTTTTTATTCTTTTTCTTTTCCGCCACTTTTCAAAATACTTTCTCCTAAACAGTTCGCAACATATTATTTTAAGGTTTCATACCATGGACCGGTCATAGATAGACTTTCTAAAATTTAGGGTCTGAGATAAAATATTGTTCTATTACGGAGTTACCTCCCATTTTACCAAAAACCTTGTTATCAAGTCATCTCAGAAACCATAAAAGAAAGCTGATCAAATGTCAAGGAGAAAATGTTCAGTGTCGCTAGACGCAACTTCAATACGTTTGGACCGAAAGAATTCGGGGACTTTTTCTGTGAGTTATTTCCCCTGAAAAATTGACAGATTAGGAAAAAAAAATTTCTCGGAAACCGTAAGTCGTAGATACCTGGGACGTTTACTAAAAGATTTACGAGTACTATAGTACATATGAATATACTAAGGTCAAAGGTCACCGGTGAACTTGAATGACCTTGTACTGTGACCATGAGACTTTCAAAAAACCTATCTCGAAAACAATAACAGATAGCTGATAACATGTAAAGGAAAAAAGGTGCGTCTTTGTAAGGTCTACATTTGGTATATAGGGTCCAAAATTATTGGACCACCCATTATGGACCTAGAGCCCAAAAACCATTTTTTACTTATATTTCAAAAACTGTTAGAGATAGAAAGAAACTTTGAATATCAATAATGTTTGTAATAATTTTGCCTATAAAACTGGATCAAGGTCAGAGGTCAAGGTCCTTAGCAACGACTCAAAATCCTTAGCAACCATATCTTTTTGAACGTAGATGGTTGTGTTTATTATAGAAATGATTTTTAATTGACATTTATCTCCATAGCAGCCAGTCTCATTCCCTAGCAACCAGTTTAACGGACTCCTTACGAATTGTATCTTTATGCGGACTTCATTAATGTTGGATGTGTACTTCTTGTTGTTCGGACCTAACTTTCTGCGGGGACATTTATGTCGTATGGACACATGCTCTTTTAATGTGATTTGATAGAGTTAAATTCTCCCTCTTCTTCTCTTTTTTTCTACTGCTCTTTGAACTAAAAATGATATTACATTAACAAAATGAACTTTATTTTAAAAATTGTTACTAGTTGTGTTTAATTGTAAATTGTTTAAACCCATAAACGAGGATAATTAGAAGAGGCTTTCATATCTCAAATGGTGTTTGAAACAAAATTTACATTAGGGACAGAGAAGTAATAAATATGTTGTAGGTTTTGTTGTGAATAATGTGTGTTGATCTATTAGTTCTTGCATAATATTGCAAAACCATGAACATGACATTTCTATGTGTTGTGAAATGACTGGAGATATAAATAATGTTTAGTAATTTCAGTCAATAAGTAATTGCTTTATGTAATTTATAAATTCTAGAATCATATTCCTGTACCTTTAATGTGACACTTTTATCTTCATTGTAATGATTCCTTCATGATTTTTCAGTTAATATTTGTAGTATGATAATTTTAATTGTTATGTACTGAAACGTAAATGCATGCAAGTAAAAAGATCTAAAGCTATTGATGAAGATGACATTTGTTTGTAAATTTAAAACAATGTATACATGTTTTTAATTGACATTTTTCTCCATAGCAACCAGTCTAATTCCCTAGCAAATATTTTTACGGACTCCTTCGACAAGGGAAAGCCCTGCATTTGTTCACTGAACAAATGTTGAATATATTTATTATTCTTTTTCTTCTGCCGGCTCACGCCCACAAAACTATGCAACATATAACTTCGCTTATAAGTTATTATTGATCGGAAAGTTAACCGCTCGAAAAAAATCACAACTTGGATGCTGGCCTATTTCTACTTACGGAGTTATCTCCCCCGGTCCAAAAACCTTTTTATCCGTTTATCTTAAAAACCCTAAAAGATAGCTGAAGAATTGTAATGGGAAAATGTTCAGAATGTCAAAATTGAACTTTAGGACATTTTTTTTCCAAATCATGCGGTATGTTTTTTGGAGTTATTTCCCCTTAAAGATTTAGAGTTTCCGGAACAATTTTTTTCTTCCAAACCGTAAGTCCTACAGACCTCGGACCGTGACCATTAATCCTAAATGACATATTGTACATCCAAAAATGCCAAGGTCAAAGG
>MJUU01023640.1:0-16943 GCA_002080025.1 Modiolus philippinarum
TTGTCTGCTGTCGGCTTGTTCATCTCTCTCATACCTTTCACCTTCATCTTTCCAATCGAAACAATAGATAGCAAACTTGGTCGAAAAGGCTTTACCAGTAGGCATATTCTCTTGAATGACCTCATCTACTGTAGGTGGCCGTCCTTTAACTAACAGCAAAAATATAAATAGATTGTGAATGAGTTGAATATTTCAAGTATGCAAAAAAAAAAGTTAGATTCATCAGTGCCGAGCATACTTTTGGCTAGCTAATCCATAAGCAAGGAAGCCACAATATGCTACCAACAGAAACAAAGCAAATTTTCTCTACAACCTTTTTCTTTAGTACCGGTAGTCAGCTTTTATGTCGATTTGGTTGTAGCTGCGCCATGGAGGGCTGCTTTTATTAAGTAAAAAAAGTAAACATTTAATTCTTGTTCTTGCATAGAAATGGCATATAAGAAACGGCTGATTGCATGGATATATTGCAAGATACTAGGAATATATCAAAATTGTAACTCTTGTTCCTATCACCTAAAATGTCATTTTGAATTTCCATTGTTGTATTATAACCGGTACAGATATCAAATTTGATAGGAACAAGAAGCTCTCAAGAGCCTGTATCGCTCACCTGGACCATGGCTGACATAGAAAAAGGCATTTGCAATAGGATTCAATGTTAAACTATGTTCCCTGCTGGAGGTCACCAGAGGACTTTGTGATCAAGTTTTATAGTTCTATTTTGATTAGTGGTTTAGACTAAATTCTTGCAATGGTACCTAATATAAACTTAATGCTTACAGTCATTTTGGATGGAGTGTGGTTCTCCCGGATACCTTTATTGGAAGGTACCATCAAAGAACCATTGTGTTCTAAGTTGACTAAGAAAGGATGCGTTATCCAATTCGTCCCATTTCAGACCACCTTTCAAATATTATTTGGAAAGGAGTTCCCTTGTAATCTAGGTAATTATTGCTGAAATTAAAACCTTACAAGCTCCTTTAAAAAATGTTATGGCAGGGGTTCTCCTTATTACCTAGTGTTTACTTATTTCTGAAAACTAAACATAAAATTTAGTAGAATACTTTTTTTTAAATAAAATTACAGTTTTGTTTGTTTTCCATGACAACCGAAAGCTCGACCATCCATTACAATCCATAACATAACACCATTAAAAATTGGGGTTTTCCTTATAACCAAGATAATACATTTTGCTGAACTTTAACCACTTAAAAAAACTGAGACTTCATTCCGTGTATGGCACCCGGTAGATGTCCTTGGTACTGGATTTGGCTTTCTATTTCAATTTTTTTGGAAATTAGTACTTCTTTTTTGACTCCTTTTGGATTGTGGCTTTCCATATTATTTGATTTTAACGCTGCTGATCAGAGGTTACTCCTTGAAACACGTGTACAGCATAACGAAATTAAAAGTTTTTATGCAACTTCGGTATTTTTTTGTATTTAAAACATTCAGTCCATCCTTTAAAAAAGTTTGGCAGGAGCCCCCTTGTTATCTACATATTGCTGATATCAAAAATAAAATAAGCAGAAGAATACTTTCTTTTTTCTAAAATTGCAGTTTTCTGGTCTAGTTTCCATAGCAACTGTAAGCTCCAACATCCGTTACAACCCATATCAGACCCTAATTCAAATAATTTGGACAGAGGTTCCCCTTAAAATCAACAGGTCCAATGTAAAAACTATGTTCCCCACTGGCAGCCATCTGGGATGAGTTGCGGACTTGACGAATAATCTTTAAGATGGGACAATCTTAGGACAACTGTGACTAAGTTTGGTTCTAAATGAACTGGTAGATTCTGAGAAGAAGGTCTTTGAATGTATTTTCAATAGTGTCCTATGTTAAAACTATGTTCCCCGCTGGGATGAGGTACGGACCTGCTGGATGCATTCATTGGAAGGGACCATCTAAGTGACCATTGTGACTAAGTTTGGTTATAATTGGACTGTTAGGTTTGAGAAGAAAATCTTTGAATGTATTTTCCATAGGGTCCAATGTTGAAACTATGTTCCCCGCTGGCGGCCATCTGGGATGAGGTACGGACCTGATCAATGCATTTCTTGGAAGGGACTATCTAAGGACCATTGTGACTGGACTGGTAGGTTTTGAGAAGATCTTTGAATGTCTTTTCCATAGGGTCTTATGTTAAAACTATGTTCCCTGCTGACGGCCATCTTGTATAAGTTTCTGACCTTCCCGATTACTTTTTGGGTTGGGACCATAAAAGGACCATTGTGGCTAAGTTTGGTTTTAATTGGACTAGTAGTTTCTGAGAAGAAGTTTCCATACTGGTCGAGTACCAGTTATCGCCGTGTACCAGTTATCGCCAATTTTCACGTGCTTCGAGATCGCGCGTGACTTTTGTTACACGGTTATGAACAGAAGTGACAACATCCTAAAAATACATTCCTTTAAGAAATTTGTGTTAATCTTTAAAAACGGTGAAATCTGAGATAAAATCCGTTGGGAGCCCATTTAAAAAATATAATCCTTTTCTTTAATGAATAAAATAAGTTTAAAATCAAAATCAAAAAATATATATTGCTATGTGGGGGTCACGTATGTGTATTAGCTAAAATAGATTTTTTACATGTGATGTCGCAAAAGAGTACTTGGGATGTCAGCTGTATTTTCTTCCAAGTATAAATGCTTACTAAAGATGAAGAACAACAATAAAAGCGTTGTTCCTTTGCTTGTTTTTTACCATGTATTTGTAGAGACTTTGTCTCATGTGTATTTATTCACCATTACTATGTTGGTTTCTCTTCATATAGTCAAATCAAGATGAAATGGGACTGTAAAGGTCTTCTATAATCTTGTCATCGTGGACAAAATACTGCGAATTTAGCATTGATAAAAATCAAGCTACTTTCAGTTTAAAAATTGCATCAGCTGACCTTTCATTCTTTATTCCCTCTTATAGTTCATCCCTTTTTGGAGTACTTCAGTGGGTTAAAGTGTACATTTTACTATTACTTCAAAACTTTTGCAGCAAGGTTACAGATTTCATAAATTGTTAAATACATTTAAAAAGTTTTATCGAAGATATGAACATCTGACTTCTAAATATAATGTCACTCGCAAACAGCTTATTTCTAAGGGCATTTCCCATCCTCGATTTTACGGAAATGTTGTTAAAAAATGCCAGAAACTGATTAAAAATCCAGAAAAACTAGGACGTAACTTACATTCTTTACGCAATAGGGGATATCGACAGGATATTCTGCACGTGTCCGTTAAATTAGCTTTGGGATCCAGTGACCTGAGGATTTTACACACATACTGGCCTCTCACTGATACTGCCGATGTCTACTGAAATACATGACGATTCTTTACCAAACCCATTGGGAGTTTTGAATTTGATTTTCCTTCCGCAGTGCGACAGTGTTTTACCAGCGGACTAGGCTCCTTGAGCTAGCCGGCAGTTTAGCGGCGAGCACTCTTTGACCCATCTTTCAAAATTACGTTTTGTCCCCTCATTTTTCTTTTCTAGATTGTGGTCATGGAGTTAGTAGTCTACCTGTATGGGTTTTATTCGTATGTTTATTCTACGATAGGGAAACGGGACAGAGAAAGGGGAGGTTTGGGTACCCATAAACCGGTTTAACCCTACCGCTGGCTTTTGCTAGTGCCGGTACCAAGTCCGGCTGTCCCGAGTTCCTATCGTTGTTTATGTTTGTCTTTTGTATTTTTATTGTGGGTTTTTTTTCTTGTGCAGTTCCTATTTACTTTCTGGCATGTGGCTATGTTTTTCGGCCATTGTAGGTGTTTCCTGTTATCTTTTTTATTCCATCTTTTTTATTCCATTTAACAATTTGGTAAAAAGTTGATGCATATCTTAAAAGATGGCGATAATTGGTACACATATCAGCAAAATTTGTCCAGAAAACCAACACTTTTTAACATGAATATATTACTGCGCATGTGCAATGAAACTGAAAATGAACACGATTGGTTAACGTATTACTTGTTAATTCTTTACAATATAAAGCATTCAAAGTTAGTCCGAGTTTAAGATGACCAAATGCAAAATCACAGTGTGAAAATGCCGATAACTGGTACACGACCAGTAGGGTCTAATGTTATATACAAAAATACCGAAGTTGCATAAAAAGCAGTAAATTTCGTTATGCTGCACACGTGTTTCAAGGAGTTACCTCTCATCAGCAGCATTAAAATCAAATAATATGGAAAGCCATAATCCAAAAGTTGTAATAAAAGAAGCACTCATTACCAAATAAATCGAAATAGAATTAAAACTATGTTCCCCGCTGGCGGTCATCGTGGATGAGGTACGGACCTGTCGGATACCCTTTTTGGATGGGAACATCTAAGGTTAAGTTTGTTTATAATTGGACTAGTACATTTTGAGAAGATCTTATTTTCCATAGGGTCCAATGTTAAAACTATGTTCCCCGCTGGCGGCCATCTTGGATGAGATACGGACCTGCCGGATATAATTTTTTAAGGGAAGCTTCCATGAACTATTGTGACCAAGTTTGGTCCCAATTGGCTTAGTGGTTTCAAAGGAGAAAATCTTTGAATGAAAAGTTTACGACGGCCGACGGACGGACGAACGACGGACGCCAAGTGATGGCAAAAGCTTACCCTGCATAACCAGGTGAGCAAAATATTGATTACGGCATATTAAAGAGAAATGTAAATTTCCTTTCATATTCATATATATAACTGATAAACCGCCATGTCGGTCGGAAATATGTAACTTGAAATTTTTTGTTTGCTTTATCTTCTTGTATTTACTTCAGGTGAGTAGGCCAAAATAAATCACAATTTTTGAAATGTAGGAAATATATGAAAGGACATATTTAATTACTTATAAAACAATTTACAAACTTAGAATAGTAAACTGGAATATGATTTCTTTACTAAAGTAATGGTAAAAGTGTTTCAATTAATATGTATTAATTCAACTAATAATATAACAATTTTAACCTTTGTACTAGGTCAATATGATGTTATTTCAGCCTAGAAAAGCTTCCCTGTCGGTCAATATGCATCTATCAGATCGATATAACATCATATTGACTTATACAAAGGCTATAATTATTATTAATTATAATTGTTATTAATATTTAGTGCAAAAGCTACTTTGGCTGTAGACACATCAAAGACACTCTAAAATTTGCATGAATATCCACATTATTGTGTCCATTACAGTGTAGTTTTCACCCCTCATAACGTTCCTGATAATTTTACAGCCTTAAAATAGCAACCATAAGGACTTCGTTATATATTTTCAACTTAGAAGAATTTTCTCCTATGCTTAGTTTACAGTGGTAAAAAATGCCCTTAATCTTCAGATTGCCAACTATTACACTTTAAAAGAATCAATTTTTCCTGATTTACTCATAGCTCATCAATAAAGTTTTTGATTGTGTTTTACATCCAGATTGCTGTTTTCACTTTGTTTTTATATAGCCTTGCTTAAAATGCACTTACTACCATAACAAATCTCGTCATCAACTTTAGCAACAAATTTTATGAATACAGTGGAATTAACTACTTTTGGAGTGTTAAAAACTCGGTAGAAGTTTTGGAAAGACTCCGATCTGTTAGTGAAGCATGCATCTCCGTCGATAGCTATGATTTTTCTTACCTTTATACTACATTACCGCATACACTCATCAAAGAGAAATTTTCGTATTTGATCAAATGGTCCTTCAAAACATCAGGATGTACGTACATTTGTTGCAATACATTTTAATCGTTTTTCAGTGACGACAAACATGACAAATATACCAACTGGACTTGTCAGGATATGATAAAAACATTAAATTTTCTTCTTGATAATATTTTTGTTCGTTTCGGTGATACAGTCTATCGGCAAAAAAACAGGTATTCCCATGGGTACCAACTGTGCACCTCTCATAGCAGATTTATATCTTTATTGCTACGAGTCACAATTCATGGTAAAAATTCAAAAAGACCCCTCTAAACAGCATTTAGTGGATAAATTTAACAATACATAGATATTTGGACGATATTTTGGCTTTAAATAATCCTGAATTTTCTAAATTTACAGATAAAATTTATCCTGCAGAACTTACTTTAAATAAATCCAATAGCAGCAGTGATTAAACTCCTTTTCTTGATCTTGATATATCAATAAATCAAGGAAAGTTTAACACTAAGGTTTAGGATAATAGGATGATCTCTCCTTCCCTATAGTCAATTTTCCCCATCTCGACGGCGATGTTCCGTTAGCCCCTTCTTACGGGGTCTACATTTCACAACTTGTTCGATATGCACGAGTATGTAGTGATGTTTCTGACTTCAACGACCGAAATCTTTGTCTCACTGAAAAACTTCTGCATCAAGGGTTTAGATATCATAAATTGATAAAAAAAACATTCTCTTAATTTTATTATAGATACATTGACTTATTAAGAAAATTTGGTTCTACATGCAGGGCTCTTATACGTCAGAGCATTTCACATCCAAACTTCTGTGGAAATATCATTTACAAAGCACATAAATTCAAAAATTGTCCTTCAAAACTTATCAATCCGTTGAACAAACTTATTCATAAAGGATATAAATACAGCATTGTTGTTAAATCTTTACTTCTGGTTTTTGTTGGCAAAAATATTGACCATCTCTTAAATGCTTTACATCATTACTAAATTTAAACAATTTTTTATATTGGCAATATTTGGCATTGTACGATATCATGTTCTTCTTTCATAATTGATTATGTTGTTATACCAAATCTATTTAGAAGTATTTCAATTGAAGTTTCATATGTAAGAAGGCTTGATATCACGGAAATTATGTCCTTAGATAGCTGTCAGTAATTGCGAGCATTTGGCCGGACAGTACCTGTGTGATTGTCATGTTTTATGTACTTCATTGTAAGGGTACTCGTCTTGATAAGTTGAACTTTTTTCTAGTTTGATTTTTACTGTGAGTCTTTTGTGTATTTATTTTTAGCCATTCCCCACACATAGGGGGAGGGTTTGGATCCAAGAAAACGAGTTTAACCCCACCGCAATTTTTGCGCCTGTCCCAAGTCAGGAATATGTTGGTCATTGGCTTGTCCTTGTCTTCTTATAAAATTTTAGTTTCTTGATATTTGGGTAATTGGATGTGGTTTGTTTCCATTGATTTATTCACTTTTTTACCCTTTTGGGGTCATTAGGGATGTTGTCTTCTTGACATTTACCCCATTTCCTTTCTTTTTCATACGTAATTCAAGTTTTTAAGATTTCACGACGTTCCCTCATAAGATAGCCGATTCTCTATAAGCTTTATCATAGCTAAAATGTCTTCAAAGCTGTATTTATTTCTCTTCTCATGCAATAACCTGTGACAGTGACGAGCATAACTTGCAGACACAAAAAATACAATTGGGCCCTTTAATTTTCATTTTTCCTTTTTATTCCTTTTTCGCATATATTTCTAAGAGAAATTGTGTATTTTTCTTAATTTCTTATTCTGCTTTAATACTTCATGTTTAATAGGTTTTATGGGTTTAAATGAAAGAAGATTTAAAAATAGGAATTGATTCCTAAATCAGTACCCAATGAGTGAGAAGGTCAATTGCAAAAAGGTGAAATTCGCTATATTCAGAACTCGTCAATCTTTACCAATAGGGTTCCCTCCAGTTTGGGAAATAAAAAGGAAATTTGAGGGTCAAATTTCCTCGTTTTTGTATTTTGTGACACTTAGGTTTACTGTAAGTGTGCAAAATTTCTTAAGGATCAAACAGGTGCGATTTTTTTCAATTGGCCTTAGTTTTTACATAAACAAAAAGGGGAAATAATTGTGTTGTTCTTCCTGCAAGATTTCTGAACAAATTGCTACTGTAAACCGGGATTTTTTTCGCGGCAATTTTATTTTCGCAATTTTCGAGTTTGGAATGGAAGCGCAAAAATAAAACGGCGCAAATATACTTGTCTATTATTGAAGTCAATGGTCATCAATTTAGCAGCGTGAATTCAAAACTGCGCAAACTAAAATCCTGTCAGTCTACCGCGAAATAAAGACGGCGCGAAATTTTCCAAGTTTACAGTTACTGTATCTGAACGGATTTTACAGTTTTCTCCCCTTATAACTTACCTGATTTATTGACAGCTTTACAAATGCCATCGTAAGGATTCAGATTTCCCATTAATTTCCACTTCCATTTTGAATTTATCTCCCCTCATAAATTACCTGATTCATTGACAGTTTTACAGTCCCCACCGTAAGGCTTCAAATTCATAATAATTTTCAACTGCCACACTGCAGTTATCTCCCTTTATAATTTACCTGATTCATTGACGGCTTTTAAATGCCACCGTAAGGATTCAGATTTGCCATTAATTTCCACTTCCATTTTGAATTTATCTCCCCTCCTCAATTACCTGATTCATTGACAGTTTTACAGTTGCCACCATAATGTTCAAATTTATAATAATTTTCAACTGCCATACTGCAGTTATCTCCCTTTATAATTTACCTGATTCGTTGACAGCTTTACAAATGCCACCGTAAGGCTTCAGATTTGTAATAAATTTCCACTTGGCTCTACCCACTCCATAGTTATCTGTCACATTAACCGTAATTCTGTACCAGGAATTCTCTAACAAGGAAAATGGAAGAATGTCGAAAGATTTCTGCAATACACCTATAAAAATTAAAAAGTAAAATTTTTGAAAATGTTTGACAATTAGGAAGAAAAGATAAGCATAATATATATAAGTTAATAGTCAGTGAAGCCTTATACATATCATACATAAAACTATAAAGAAAACTTTTACATTAGATGAAAGATATGAACCCCTTTTTACAGTTTTGTCGGAAACCTAAAAAGTTTTTTTGACCTATTTCAAAGATTTTTACTTCATTCTCTGACAAAAACTAATGTAAGGGCAGTAGGTATATCTATTCGTCCTAGATATTATTTGAATGACGTGTTGTAAACAAAAAGTATCAATCTCCATCGTTGAGACGTCAGAAGGAGGAATATTTGTTTGAGTATAAAATTGTTTTGGAAAGAACTTTTTATCGTGCAAGCTTATATGGAACATAATTTAGATTTAAACAGGGTAAATGAAAACAGAGAGGATTACTGAATTTAGTTTCTGTATATGACTGATCATTTCGACAATTTATTACAAAATACCGAATATATACCTCTTTAGATTAGACAAAATTATAATCTAGGATTTTGAGCTACATGGCAACGGATGGCAGTGTTAATAACAACAATGCCAATTAATTTAATGTTCGTTGACAATCCCGCATCAATGAATAAAACAGACATGGATATGTAGCGTTATTCGACATTTAGCAATAAATTCCGCCCAAACCTGTCGTAGTTACCATCTTGGACTTACTATGAGGTTTGGTGAAGGCCTCATTGTAATTTCAAGATGAAGGACAACAATAATAACATTGTTCCATTGTTTGGTTTCACCATGTTTTTTGAAGAGACATTGTTACTTCATATAGTTTCATTGGTAGGTTGGAAGACCAAAAACTGTATGATTTATAAAAGTTGACTCAGATCAAAAGCACACTAAATGGAAAGCCAAATCAGTTAAGGATAGAGCGTTGCACTGATGAGATACTCCTTGGTTTTCATTAACATTTACACAAAATTCAGCTATTGTTAGTTTCCAAATCAACCAAGTGGAACAAAAACTAAACACCTTAGGTACTAGGAAATCAGTTCTGCATATAGCTTTTCGACAAATTGTTTCTCTTATTGCTAAAAATATGAAACATTTTCAGTCTTAAACATCAAAACACACATCAAAGCAACAAGGCAGAAGTAGTAAAAATCAGAAATGAAGAAAGGAAAATTCTCAAAAAAAACCTACCATTTCAATAAACGAGTTGAAACAACTGTAGTTGAAAATATGAAACGTCGTTTTGTCTTTAAAACTTTTATTTACTATTACATCTTTAGCATAATTTTGTTCAGATATTCATTTTGTCTAAATTTAATTCAAATTTGTTATATTGTGTCGAAACACACAACACAGACAAGGGAGTTATCCGAAAAAAAACAACTTTATTTTGGTTTTTGCTTTATGCAAAGTATCAAAGATTTTTAAAGCATAAAAGTATATGAAATAAATAAATACTGTTGAACATTATAATTCGATATTAGAAATTATCACTACTACTATATTTTGATATTTCAATCCAATTAAGATGGTGTGGCCTTACTTTTTATACAAAATAAATATATCATTAATAAACATCGGTCGGTTATCTTCCTGGACCAAGTTAATTATATATGGTCAAAGAGGAAATGGTTTTAATCTCAATATCAAAAGAGGCTAATGTTTTGCTAATTAAAATTATCTCCACTTCATGTCTTGGCACATGGTGATAACCGATTGGCACATGGTGATAACCGATCGATGTTTCTCATTAACATACCTGTGCTAGTCTGAAGATCTACAACATCAGACCAATGGCCAGTACCATTCTGTACCTGTAAGTCCCATTTGTATGTAGGTTTACCAACACAATCCAAACATACAACTTCCCAGATAGACTTTGCTGTCACAGCATACTTTATATCACAATTCAAAATACACCTGTGATGTAGAAAGACAGGATTTCTGGTTTTTTTGTTAATGTTGAATTATTTTTATATTCAGTCAGATTGGGCAGGGCCAAAAGACGAAAGAGCAACACTTTTTATAGAATATATTACCTGGGGAACACATGTATAGTGCCGCAGATTTCGGTGATAGATACAAAACCAACAGTGTTGTAAGTTTCCAAATAAATTCGGTTTTCTGGTTAGCACGAGGAATGACTACTGGGTTTTTGAATATTCTCGTAGACCTACAGCGCACCAGTAGACGCATGAACCTAGAAGTATTAATTATATACCAAAGTTTCTGTAAATTCAGAATCTGCAGATAACAAATTCGATAACAAGTGATAACAAGTAGTAAGCTGAAAATAAATAATTCTTCAATGTTGAATTAATAAAATAAATGGAACATCATTGGTAAGGAAAAAAATAGCTAAAAATATTGATACGTTATGGACCTTGTTGTCAAGATATTTCGCATTTTATAAATGGCGGGAAAAGGCTCTCTTTGACATTCACCTCAATATAACATGGCAAAATTATTGATTTCCTTCACATGGAAGAAAAATCTACAGTCTAATGAGAAATTGCTTACAAACTTTTACAGAGCTGTTCAAACCTTTGACGACAAGAAAATAGGGTGTAATGGGGCAAAATATATCACATATAAACAATGGATAAAATTCGAGATTCCGAATCACTTTAAGGATTTTAAAAATCTCACCTTACTACATCCTTAAGTCTATTATTGATTTTCTTCACATGGAAGAAAAATCTACAGTCTAATGAGATATTGCTTACTAACTTTTATTGAGCTGTTAAAACCTTTGACGACAAGAAAATAGGGTGTAATGGGGCAAAATATATCGCATAGAAACAATGGATAAAATTCGAGATTCCGAATATTTTTAAGGATTTTAAAAATCTCACCTTACGACATCCTTAAGCCTATTAAGCGCAGATCATATCAAAACACTTGAGAGACAAAATACTAAAAGATACATAAAAACTGATATAGAGAATATCTAATAAAAAGCCAAATTAGAGGAGGAGACAGCTCTTCAAAAGAAAGATATTCCTTTGTTTAGAACAACCGCTACTTCCAATGTATAATTACTACCTTACCGAATGTATATATCTGGAAAATTTCCGTCGGCAACCATTATCAGCTGTGTGTAAGCAGAAGACACTGTATCAAGCGTTACATTGACTGTGATTATATAACCTTGTACCTTCTCAAGAGTCAGATTCGCAATTCCACGTGACACTTCGGGAATACTACACACGGTATTACCATAATTATTAAGTTCATATTTCTCAGCAAGATGGTCCAGACTTGTGGCTGATGTTCTAAAAATATTTTGTAATGCAAGTAAACAACAAATATAAGTTAATTAAAAGGATCTATCTCATAATGATAAATGTAAAGACAAAAAAACAAAAAACAAACAAAAAAAAAACCCTTGAAGGGTCGCCCTTTTGATCTGCAGCGTTGGGGGTGAAGGAGTAGCAAATTTTGTTGAGTCTCAGATAATTTTTTCCAATCCTAAGATTTTTCATTGTTCTCTTATCCATTAAGTCGAGCTTAGAGCTAGAATTTCCATTTTTTTAATTTTCAAGGAGGTGGAGATCACAATTAACAATGCAAGGATATGGAGTAAATACACATGAGACAAAGTCTTTACAAATATACCAATAAGCCCACAACGAAGCAAAAATTAGAAATTACATAAAAAACAAGCAATAAAAAAACGCTTTAATTGTTGTTTTTCACCTGAAGTCACTATGAGACCTTTAACAATGAGCTTCGTTCATAGCTCATAGTAGCTTCAAGACGGTTCCTAGCATCGGTTTGAGTGAAATGTATTGGTTATTGTCAAACAATGTCACATCCTGTTACAGTCACTGTAATTCGTTGCCCGACAAAAACACTATTGTATTTAACAGATGCATGATCATATCAACAAACACAGGGCGCTCGTCAAATCGGTTGTAAGAAAACTTGGCATTATAAAATAGCGAGATATGGACAAAAATACTCAGCTGCACCTTTATTCAGACCAGAGAATTTATCAACAGAACCTACCGGCCCCCGCTCCCTCTCATAACTTAATGGTGCCTATAGTGTTTTTATACACAACTTTATGTAAATAAATTGAAAGAAAAATGTTGAGCCGTATATTTATTTACTACAATGAAACTGTTTATTTGCGAAGAAACATTAAAAAATATCAATACTTAATTACAACAACTAATAGAATTCAGAAACAGGCATGATGATGATTAGATTTATCATTATCATTTATGAATAGGATACAATAAAACATATAATAATACACAAGCTTAAAATATAGAACAGTTTTAGTTATAATAGTGGTAATCGGTAGGAGAACAATGAAAAAGAAGTACAAATTTGCATGATATATTCAATAATTAATTCGCTTACTCCAAATGACCAAATTTTGAAAAAGTCGTAAAATCAAGAATATGTGCCTAACAGACACAGTGCAATGATCCCAAACTGTTTCGAAAAATGCTTTATTCGTGACCTGTGAAGCCTAAAGATGGTGCCAGGGATATTTTTGATATGATATTTGACTAGCATACCCTATGTTGTTAATTGAAACAGTATACATCCTTCACCGAAAAGTAACGAAAACCTGCGTTTTCTGTGATGAGTAAGACATGAAGTTAGTTGCATAGGTAAAATTGTAAAGTTGTTAACGTCCATTTTGACAGCCGTTAAAGAGGGCCTTCAAAAATATTGTGATATTTGGTGTATGTGAAAGATGGAAACTGAATAAACTCTAAAGATCTAGTTGACATCTTAAACTCTTTATCACTATAACACTGTAATAGCATTAAAATTTTACTTCTCGACGTTTTCATCTACGGGGACCTCTATTTGCTTTGTTTTGGTTCGTTTTAACCAGATATGGGGTGCTGTATCCTTGACATTTACCCCATTTCTTTTCTTTTTCATATTCATGAACAACTGCAATTTCATGGCTGAAAGATTTAATTCATACATAATTTTCCCGGCAAACGAAGATACAAATGCATTGTTGGTGGTTCAAATGTTGTGATCGTCTTCTATTAGTCTTTTTGCCGGTCAATTGATTACAGCGATTGTAAGAAAACTTTGCCAGTTAAGTTTATGTTTCCGCATCCATGGATCAAAGGATAAAAAAGCATGGATGTAGCGTTGCTCGACAATTAGCAAATAATTCCGCTCAAACCGGTGCAAGGGGCCGTCTTGAACTTGATATCAGGTATGAGTAAAGCTCATTGTTGAAGGCCTCATAGTGACTTCAAGATTTAGAACAATGTAATAGATCGCTTAACTTACCATGTATTTGTAGAGACCTTGTCCCATTTGCATTTACTCTATATCCCTTAATTGTTATAGGTAGACAAGATGCATGCCTTTTGAAATACGACCCTTAATCCGAGTACAAAAATACAAAGGAAGAATTGATTAAAATGTTTAGAGTTTCTGATCGACATTATTTTTGTCCAGTTTGGAGGACTCGTTTTCAAAAGACTATTTCAATTTCAATGGACATAAACCGGCAATTGTTTTAGCCGATCATATGAGACCCAATTCATCGAAAAGCAATAAAGAAAAAACTAAATTCAATTCTTTAATTTCGGCTATAATTTTTCTTATAAAGATGTCAATTGTCACTAAACAACCCTTGATTTGGTGATTTTCTTCATCTTATCAATCCAAAAGAGCTCCAAAGTTAGGATACGACAGGCACTTCCACATATGCTTCATACTTCACCTTCATCTTGAAACTTGCAACAGAGGAACACTACAAACTAGGCTGTATGACAAACGTGATGGCTCCACTTACCCAAAAGCCAACTTCCCTTTTCTTTGTGGTAACATTCCAACAGCGCGAACATATGTTTAAAATTCTCAACTAATTCACTACTGAAGGGATTGCGGTCTATAATGTGACTACCTTGACAAAGCTCGGTTGTTCACTAATAGGCTACTTAAGCTACCCATAATTTGAACTCATCACAACAGACATTTTAAGATCAGCATGGATATCTGTTTCCGAGTTGACAACTGATCTTTCCTTTACAGCTAAAGTTGTTTTCTTCTACTGGATTGACTTTCATTTTCCCATGATCAGTGCAGCATGAAGGTTTGATAGGTGATGTTTCATTATGACGTTTTATTTATCATTTTATATTAAGTTTAGTGGTATTAGAATACATTCTTCACAGATCTAGAAAAGAAACTTAAATCTTTGGGTATCTGTTACTATATATAAAATATAATGCTGACCAGATTCAACTTCAACATAATAAACATGAATGATTCAACCAGAATTTTAAGAAAAAAGATACTCATTCAAAGAACAACAGTTAATTCGAATCTGACCAAGTCTGTTGCCAGTATAGTAAACAGAAGGAACTTTGGAGTTTTGTACCTTGCACTTGAAAAGGAAAACGCTTGCGATTATCATCCTTCTCCGTGGTTATATCAGCCTGCACAAAAGCCATATCCGGTTGACGCAGATATATCAGAGGTTGACTTAGATATATCAAGCGATTTTCCCAACCTTTCAAATGGAATAACCCTTTTTTTTTTTAAAGTTTTCACACGAAATCAAACGTATTAAATAAACATCTTTTTCATTTGCTTTTTCAGAATATGTATTCAAAACAGAATAATGATTACATAAATGGATAAACTAAACCACATGAAAAATTGTAGAAGCTAGGTTGTTGACAAATCCTGCAGAGCTATGACGTCATGACAGCTCCAAGGAACGACAGAATATCGTAACAAGCAAAGGTTAAAGCAACATTCAAAATCGACATTATTTAGTCAAAGTAGTTCGGTCAAAAAATTCACTCAGTGACAACACACTTGTCCATAAACAAAACATGTTTTTGAAGCTGAAAAAAACTTAAAAAGCGAGAATGACATGCATGTCGAATTTCCTGAGCAACTTTGGGAGAATTTGGAATCTCAGTTCAATAATTACAAATCAAAAGTGCAAATAACTAAATACCGAAGTTACTGTGAATTTAAATTCTGCATATGCGCATTTCGACAACTTATGTCTCTTCAGTGCAGATAAAATCTAAATGTTTGGAAGACCATGAACTCAAAGATGTTTAAAAACTGATAGAGAACAAATAACCAATATGATCTAAATTTAAAGCCAAAATCAGCTAAGGACAGAGCTTTGCATGAGGGAGATACTCCTTAGATTTCAACACAATTTACAAAATTTTAGATATTGTAAGGTTTCAAATAGAATCGGCTTTCGGGTCAGCACCGAAGTACTGACTACTGGGCTGGTGAATACCCTCGGGGACTAACAGTCCCCGAGGGTATTCACCAGCCCAGTAGTCACCAGCCCAGCAAAATTCACCAGCCCAGCAAAATGAAGCCTGATAAACAAGTTATCTTGCTTTTGACAGCTGGTATCCCGCTTGCCAGAATATGAAGCTTGGGCGAGTGAGCGTTTTCTAGCTCACGGGTTGATATTTTACGATACATAGCTGTCAAGAGCGCGATAACTTATACGTATTAAGTGATAACTATAGTTCCAATCTTTAATCGTAAATGACAAGAAGTAATTTGTACGAGTATGTAATTCTTGTAAGTTTGCTGACTGACGAGTATCATGATTCTGCTGTCTACCAATGGTGTTTTGGGTAATAAATCAACTAAGTACTGAGTGTTATTTATTGCAATATAACCATAACGATGTATAATACTTCATGTAGTTTAGTATTTTTCTGTTCCAACAGCAAGTTATTGGAATTTCATATTTGTATACTTCAAGGATTGTTCAATGTAAAAGAGTCAAAAATTGAGTTTATGGTTCAATGACAGCCATCCCTTATATACATGCAACTTTTAAAATCCAAATATGTTGAATTCAATCACGTGCATTTATTTGCAGATTCATATAAGTTATGATATGACAAATAAAAGGTTAACTCTATGATGTTCGTTTTGCTAACTCATTTTAACCAATCATCAACAAACATTTTTAAAATTGACCAATTCAAAAAAAAGGAATGCTCATTAAGGTAAGATAATAGTATAAATTAACGGTATGAATTTTAAATTTTAAATTTTTATAGAAGATATAGCTAGTGAAAATAAGTGCAACAAAGGTAAATATGTCAACATTCATGAGACATGTAGCAAATAAATGTAAATTATACTTACTCGTAACACTCCCAAGTAAAATTCAAATGTGCATTCCCCCCATAACCAATGGCTACGTCATATGATGATTTAAGTGCATCAATTGTAGAATATCCACTGGACAGTTTACATGTTCTCTGATACCCTCCTTCTACAAACGCTACGGGTGCAGGCTGAACAAATAATAGATAT
>MJUU01023644.1:5209-19126 GCA_002080025.1 Modiolus philippinarum
ACTGAAGCAAATTCAACCAAACTTTACAGGAATGATGTACTAAAGGTTCTAAACAATAATTGCTTGTTTCGTTCCGATCAGACAAAAATCATGGCTGCTAGCATGGAACATGATTTTACATTGACCCTATGGGAAAATCTCATCTTCATCTTCTCCTCTGAAATCACTGAAGCAAATTCAACCAAACTTTACAGGAATGATGTACTAAATGTCCTTAATAAAAATTGCTCATTTCATTCAGATCTGATAAAAAAAACATGGCAGTCTGATCAGCACAGAACTTATAGTTGTTCTCCTATGAAAGGACAGAAGCAAATTCAACAACTCTTTACAGGAATGATGTACCAGAGGTCCTTTACAAAGAATGGAAATTTTATTTCAATCCGACAAAAAACATGGCCGCCAGTGTCATGCATGGCATAGAAGCATTTTGTCAGGTGAGCGATACAGGCTCAGTATCTGAGCCTCTTGTAAAGTAGCTTCTTTTTGCGGGGGTTCAAGTTCGCGAAATTGTAGTCAAATCTGCACGTTTGTAATTCTTTTAAGTCGAGTTTTACGCCATTTCAACGTGTTTTAGGTTTCTTTTAGATCTGAGAATATTTCCACGAGGAATTATTTTTCGCTGATTTATCCTATGTTCGAAAATAGCGAAAATAAGCCCCTCGCGAAGATTAGACTCTATATTATAGAGTATAATAAACATATCCATAGCAATGCTTGCACTTCATGTCAAATAACAGAGTATGAACACAGTTGTGCATGGCAGTGACTATAAGGCTAGAAATTTAGGAAAATGGCGGTAATAACAAAATTACCGAAGAGAGTTGTCAAGAGACAAAAAGACAAATCATATATAAACCACCGGAAAAACTGTCGACCGCAAATGTGGAATTATTCTGATATAGTATATCCATATTTTCCAATCAGAATGTTTGTGATTTACATTTACTTTGCCACAATGCTCGACTTTCATTTTCAAACATGGTTACTTGTTACCATATAACATTATCAGCATTTGAAATGATTTACTAACTCATGTAATGTTAAATTTCGAATTAGAAAAAAGAAAAATCAAAGAAGGCACACAGAAATTCTTCTGTAACACAGTTTGTTATCTGTACATATAAAGTGTTTAAATCTCTATGCAAATGAAGTTGACAAAATCACTTTTGTGAATATCTATATATTATCTAGTACAGCGATATAAATATTACCAATGCGTGCAATCTCTAATAAATAAATTGGTGACTATTTTGTACGTTAATTCACAAGCCATGGCGGAAAAGACAAAATTTTGCACAACAAACAAATGTTCTTTTCTTTTCTTGGTGGTGATTGCTGCCGTAATTGCCGTGTGTTGCGTTGTTATTTTCACAGACAAAGATTTACGTAGTAAGCGGCAATATGATCCATCAGGATTGGAATGGTGGAAAAAGTCTATTGTGTATCAAATTTATCCACGGTCGTTTAAAGACTCGAATGGTGATGGCATCGGTGATTTGAAAGGTAAGAAGCAGTTTCGTTTAGTTTGATTCAAAAAATTAAATTTCACAATTTATTGTATGTATTTCTTTCATAGAAGCCTTCTTATATGCGTGGAGCCACACTTATGGATATTACATACTTTCGAAAGCTTTTCTTTTTAAATCGAAACAATACAAAATAACAATTGTTAACAACATTAACTGCAACTCAAAGCAGGGCTGCTAATGATTGATTAAAGGGTGTGTAACATTGTGAAGAGGAGAAAAAATGCCAAATATTTACATCATGTGCATACAAAAAAATCAACGTTGTTGAAGAGATTGATAGGTCTATGTATACAACATTGAAAGATCTGGATGTGATACTAAGAATTTTGTATAGTTTTGTCCTTAGCTGATTTTGGCTTTCCTATTTAGATCATATAGGTAATTTGTCCTCTTTCGGGTTTTACACATATTTCCAAATGTTTTTGATTTTATCTGCACTGAAGAGACGTAAGTTGTCGAAATGCACATCTACAGAAACTCAATAAACAGTTACTTCGATATTTTGTTATTTATATGGCATTCTGTACTATGATCTGACTGTGTTGTCTATATATTCTTTTCTTCCTGGTTCAAACAAGATAAAATGTGATATCTATTTTATGTTATAAAGAATTGTCCAATATGTGTTTGTTATCAGTAAGTGAAAATTTAGTGCTTGTTCACAAAGGAATCCTCAAAAACAAAACCATCCCAAAGAGTCAATACAATTACGGGTCGCATAGGATGTTTAGAACTACGTACTGTCTGTAAAGGAGATTTTACTCTTCGAGATCACCTTGTATTGTCTCTATTGGAGTTCTTACTCTTCTATGGCGCCTTATATTGTCTAGTTTGTGCCCTTCACGAGCACAAAAAGCTATCTCTAATGGAGTTCTTTCTCTTTCTGCCACTGAAGGAGATCTACCCAATATAAGTATCGAGCCCCTACCAGTTGGAAGCACCTGACTCTTTTTGGTCAACTTCTTTTTTTCTAAAATCGACGTATTTTATTTTGTCGACTTTTATCATGTTCATATTTATTATGTTTGTGAGCGAGTGAATCTTGTGCATTTATACGCGGAAAAACTCCTCTAAAATAATGTAAAATTACTTGGACTCATATACATCGTAGACGATTTTTTCGTTTCAAAGGTATTACAAGCAAATTAGATTACATAAAAGACCTAGGGATCGGAGCCATATGGATAAGTCCATTCTACAAGTCACCGATGCGAGACTTTGGTTACGATGTCCAAAACTATACAGAGATAGATCCTATGTTTGGTACAATGGCAGACTTTGATGAACTGATGAACGAGACGAAGAGGCGAGGTAAATTTGTTATTAATGTTTCTCTAGAAGGCAGTTTAAGGGTTTAAGGGTTATTCGGGGGTAATGAATACCTGATCATCTTTACAGATATTGTAAAAATCAGGAATAACAATTACATGTCTATTTTTATCATCCGATAATCATATATGACGAAAAGGTATTATAATGAGTCCGCTACATCCGCAACACCCATTTCATGATACCATTAGTTTCCGTACAGTCTGTAAGACTTCCTTTCAGTTGGGATTAGCCCAAGCTTTTAGTAACTGCAAAACACATTAAATAAAGAAATAAGAAACCTTTCGTAATTTGTGCCCAATCATTGTTCAATACTGGCTCTTTTATCCATTTTAATAAGGACAATAGCAGTATATATATAGGGACGTTTTCGTTTTTTCCCTTGGTTAGTGTTAATGTTTTTATACGCCCGTCTAATGACGGACGTATTATGGTATACCAATGTCCGATTGTCCGCCCTCCGTTCGTCCGTCCGTCCGTCCGTCTGTCTGTCTGTCCGTTTCATATGTCGCGCTCTAACTTGATAACCATTTTGCCAATTCACTTCAAACTTTGCAGACGTATTGGGTATGATAGCCTCACGATCTGTATACTTTTTCGGGAAAATTCGATTTTTCTTGTAGGAGTTATGGAACTTTATCCGTCAATTTTAAGCCAATTTTTACAGTTTTTTACATGTCACGCTCTAACTCAACAACCCTTTGGTCAATTCACTTCAAACCTTGTACAGATATTGGGTATGATAGACTCACGATCTGTATACTTTCTCGGGAAAATTCGATTTTTGTTGTAGGAGTTATGGGACTTTAATCGTCAATTTTAAGGCAATTTTTTACATGTCGCACTCTAACTTGACAACTCTTTGACCAATTCACTTCAAACTTTGTATAGGTATTGGGTATGATGGACTCACGATCTGTTAACTTTTTCTGGAAAATTCAATTTTTCTTGTAGGAGTTATGGAACTTTAATCGTCAATTTTAAGGCAATTTTTCACATGTCGCGCTCTACCTTGACAACCCTATGGCAAGTTCACTTCAAACTTTGTACAGGTATTGGATATGATGGTTTCATGGTCTGTATACTTTTTCGTGAAATTTTGATTTTTCTTGCAAGAGTTATGGGACTTTATTCTTCAATTTTAAGGCAATTATATACATAATGCACTCTTACTGATTAATAGTTTGATCAGCTCACATCAAACTTTGCAGATTGATTTATTAAAGAGATATCATGCTTAATTTGGCAGTAATAGGTGCATTCTATATTGAGAACCACATTTTCTAATCACTTAAAGTTTTGAAGGGGTGACGACGGGCGTATCATGCGACTTGGCGCAGCTGTTTATTTCCCTTTGTTAGCTCACCTGGTCAAAGGCCATGTGAGCTTTTGCCATCACTCGGCGTCCGACGTCCGTCCGTTAACTTTTATTCAAAGATCTTCTCCTCTGAAACTACTGGGCCAATACTAACCAAACTTGGCCTGAATCATCACAAGGGTATGTTCTTTTTATGACCGTAGACCAAACAACATAGCTCCTGTTACTAAAATTACTCGAAAACCATTACAGATATCACAATTCTGACATGGGATAAAAATGATCAGTATGATGAGATCTACCTGCCCTGCAATTTTAAAGAATATCCGTTTACACGTCTTGGAGTAATTGCCCCTTTTCCGTAAAAATTTCAGTTTTTCGTTACTTTTAGTCTTATATATTGAAAATGGTAGAAGACAGAAGTGAAGTTTATATAACAAAAATGGTCAGCATAGTAAGATCTACATGTCCTGCAATTTTGAAGAAAATCTGACAACCCACATAGGAGTTTTTGCCGCTTTTTCTTTGAATTTTCACAATTTTTAGCTCACCTGGCCAAAGGCCATGTGAGCTTTTGCCACCACTTGGCGTCCGTCGTCCGTCGTCGTACGTAAACTTTTCATATATATCCTCTGAAACCACTGGACCAATTTCAACCAAACTTTACAGGAATGATGTATGGAAGGTCCTTTACTTAGTTTGCCGAAATTTTTCCGATCCGCCAAAAAAAAAAAACCTGGCCGCCAGCGCTGAACTTAGATTTAACATTGGACCCTATGGGAAAAAGCATATATTTGCTATCTCCTCTGAAGCTACTGAAGCAAATTGAACCAAACTTATCAGGAATGATATATGGAAGGTCCTTTACTTAGTTTGCCGAAAAATTTTTGATCCGTGAAAAAACACGGCCACCAGCGCAGAACATAGTTTAACATGGGACCCTATGGGAAAAGCAAATATTTGCTATCTCCTCTGAAGTTACTGAAGCAAATGGAACCAAGCTTTACATGAATGATGTATGGAAAGTCCTTTACTTAATTTGCCGAATATTTTTAATATTTTTCAATTCGTGAAAAAACATGGCCTAGTTTAACATGGGTCCATATGGGAAAAGCAAATATTTGCTATCTCCTCTGAAGTTACTGAAGGAAATGGAACCAAAATTTACAGGAATGATGTATGGAAGGTCTTTTTCTTAGTTTGCTGAATTTTTTTCGATCCGTGAAAAAACAGAACATAGTTTAACATGTGACCCTAAGGGAAAAGCATATATTTGCTATCTCCTCTGAAGCTACTGAAGCAAATTGGACCAAACTCTACACTAATGATGTATGGAAGGTTTTTTTATGGAGATTGCCGAAATTTTGCCGATTCCTTTAAAAACATGGCTGCAAGCGCAGAACATAGTCTAACATGGGACCCTAAGGGAAAAGCATCTATTTGCTATCTCCTCTGACGCTACTGAAGCAAATTCAACCAATCTTTACAGTAAGGATGTGTGGAAGGTACTTGGATCTGACAAAAAAGATGGCCTCCAGTGCAGAACATAGTTTAACATTGGAGCCAGGAATGAGATAATCACCCTTATAATCATCATCTCTGAAATGTATAGAAGGTCCTTTGCAAAAATTATTCATTTCAATAGGATCAGACAAAAAACATGGGTGCTAATGAAGAACATAGCTAAACATTTGACCCCATTGGTAAAGAAACATCTTTTTTAGTCATGTATGGCGTAGAAGCATTTTGCCAGGTGAGCGATACAGGCTCAGTCTCTGAGCCTCTAGTTTAACGTTTTTACTCCCATTTCAAAGCTGTTTGAGATAAAGGTTAAATGTGAATTGCAAAAGTGTTGAGGTTTTCCAGAACTACAATTTCTACACATGTCCAGCAGGTTTGCATCTCATCCAAGATGGCCGCCAGCGGGAAAGATAGTTTAACATGGGACCCTATGGGAAATGCATTCAAAAATCCCCTCTGAAGCCACTGAGACTATGGGGACCAAATTTTGTCACAGTAGTCTTTGGGTGGTCCCCTTTAAAGTTTGTGATTTTTATGTTCGTACTTCATCCAAGATGGTCGCCAGCACGGGACATAGTTTAACATAGGACCCTATGGGAAATGTATTCAAAGGTCTTCTTCTCTGAATTTACCAAGTCAAACTGAACCAAACTTAGTCACAATAGTCCTTGGGTGGTCCCCTTTAAAGTTTGTGATTTTTTACGTTCGTACCTCATCCAAGATGGCTGCCAGCGTTTAACATAAGGACCCTATGGGAAATGCATTCAAACGTCTTCTCCTCTGAACCCACTGAGCCAATTGGAACCAAACTTGGTTACAATAGCCTTTAGATGTTTCCCTTCAAAGTTTTTGATTTTTATGTTCATACCTCATTTAAGATGGCCGCCAGCAGGGAACATAGTTTAACATAGGGACTCTATGGGAAATGCATTCAAATGTCTTCTCCTCTGAACCTACTGAGCCAATTGGAACCAAACTTGGTTACAATTGTCTTTGGGTGATCCCTTCCAAAGTTTGTGATTTTTAATTTGTACCTCATCCAAGAATGAAAATGTAACATCTGGTGAACTGATTTATAGTATGAATGGGTGCTCTATTGGTGACAATGAATAAAACAGTCACCAGGTGAGCGATACAGGTTCATGTGAACCTCTAGTTTAGGTAGATCGATGACATTCAAAGTCAGTAATTTTGAAGTGTAAACAGAATAGACTTAGAACTGACTGGTTCAAATGATACTACTTAGACTACCTTATTTGCATATTTGCGGTAATACATGTACGTCGAACAAAACGCAAAAAAAACAGGCAAGTTTTTGGATTATGGCTTTCCATATTATTTGATTTTAATGCTGCTGATGAGAGGTTACTCTTTGAAACACGTGTACAGCATAACGAAATTTACTGTTTTTTTCTGCAACTTCGGTTTATTTGTATTATGGAAAAATGTACCATTTTTTTCTTCAGATATAAAAGTAATTCTAGATTTTGTTCCCAATCATACCAGCAATGAAAGTGAATGGTTTATAAAATCCGAGAAAATGGATTCAAAGTACGATGACTACTATGTCTGGAATGACGGCAAATATAACCCACAGACAAATAAATACGACGTACCGAATAACTGGGTAATTATTGTTGCCACATACGTGTTTATAGAGCATGAACAAAGAGACAGGCCCATTTGATTAAAGAAGTCCATAACTGGCTCCATACATGTGTAAGCAGTGTCCTTAGCTGAATTTTGGCTTTTATATTTAGATCCTTTTGGTTAATTGTTCTCTATCAGCTTTCAGACGTTTTTCGGTTAATGGACTTCCAAATGTTTTGGTTTGATCTTCACTGATGAGACATAAGTTGTCGAAATGCGCATATAAAGAAAATAAATTAATGGAACTTCGGTATTTTGTTATTAAAAAAAAGTGTTATACAAAAGGACAAGATAAAAGTTTACTAGAATACATAATTTTACAGACAACAAACAACGTGCAACTAAATGTTTTATCATAATGTATCAATGGCGGAATTCTGACAATAAGCTGACAAATATCCCAAAATTACTGTCATAATATGTGATCATCTGCAATGTCAATTATTTTATTCTTCATAGTATTCTACATATTTTCCCCATGATTACGGTCAAATCATGTTCAGTAGCGTCACATGTTTATTTTAGTAAATAGTTAACTGCATATATGTCGTACGTAATTTTCATATTTTTATCCCCGCATGTATCGCCGTTAGCCTCGGCTGTTCGTCTGCAAGTCAATAACGATTTCGAGTTTTAATTTTGATATATAAATTTTGCATATATTTCGCAGATGCAAAATAAGCCTTCACGGTTTTGCATTGGATTTGGTACACACCAGAATCAAACGACGTCAATTTGTACACATGTGGCATGCGACGCCAACTCAGACATTTTTTCCTTTAGTGCATATATATAAAAAGACACTAATTCAAGATGCGATCTATCCAAATTAAGATTGATTCTCAAAAAAACCCGTTTATGTTCATATTTGAGACATTTACTAATCGATCGAACGCAGTTAGGTTCTATTATATCGTTCTTCCGATCGATCGCATACTTAGGGAGCAACCATTTGATTTTTAGGGGGGGGGGGCTATGGTCAAATTTAAAAAAAAAGGCAGGACGGTTACCTATAGCAAAAAAAAAATCCAGGATGACTATGCGGGTTAATCCAGGACAGGCTTGGAACAAAAATAAAAAGCCAGGATAGAAGTTACACACACACAAAAAAAAAAATCCGGGATGAAAAATTTGACCATAGCCCCCCATAGAAATCAAATCAGGGTTGCTCCCTTATATTAAAGCACGCGAATCGATCCCAAATGTTCAAACTATAGCAATAATCGTCTCTATTTGAATCTATAATTTTTAGACACCCTCTTTTTAACGGACCAAAAGAAAATCGATTGCAATCGATCTTTTCAGAATATGAACAGCTAAAACTCACTTGATGAAATCGATTGCGATCGATTCAAACATTGTAAGTGCTGGTGGTGGACCAGAGGTCCCCGAGGGTATTCACCAGCCCAATAGTCAGACTTGTCTGACATGAGAATTTTACCTTGCTTATTATAGAAATTTACAGGTTTTATCAAAATTCTAACCACCTAAAATACTGAGGATGGCACTCGGTAGATGTCCTTGGTACTGACTTTGGCTTCCTGTTTCGATATTTTTGGAAATGAGTACTTCTTTTTGACTACTTTTGGATTATGGCTTTCCATATCATTTGATTTTAATGCTGCTGATGAGAGGTAACTCCTTGAAACACGTGTACAGCATAACGAAATTTACTGCTTTTTATGCAACTTCGGTATTTTTTTTTGTAATTTGAACAGGGCTTTAGTCTCCAGATGCAAAATTTGCAAAATTGTGGTATTTCATGACAAGTTTCGGAATTTTGTAAATTTTCCTGATTAGTTATTGAAATTTTAAGATTTTAGATATTCTGTGGCATCCAATATAATTCTGAATACTAAGAATTTCGAAATATATTTGCAGTATTAGTATTTCATGGTTTCAATTAAATTTTGTATTTTTTATATTTTTCATGAAATACACGCGTTTTATTTATTTTCTACAATAAACTTTTAGATCAGTGTTTTCGGAGGATCAGCATGGGAGTACTCAGAAAGAAGAAAACAATATTATTACCATGCATTTTTAGTATCACAGCCAGATCTTAACTATAGAAATCCTGATGTCTTAACAGAACTGAAGGTTTGTTGAATAGCACCAACCCACATCATAACTGCAATAGCACCAATCTTAACACAACTAAATTTAAAGAGTTGATTCAGTCAAATTTGACATCGCCAACACAACAGAAAGGCAAGTAATCTTAACACAACTGAAATTAAATAGTCGATTCAGTCAAGTTGTGTAGCGAAAACAAAACACAACTGAAAGTAATAATCAATCTGTAAATCTGAACAGCACCAATACTGAAGAAAACTGAGGCTCAAATATGAATTCTGTCGAAATGAATATCACCAACTCGCAACACAACTGAAGGTAAATTATTCATTCAACCAATTTAATAGAAACAACCACCGTCGCATTAATCGACTTTCAGGGCCTTCGTCTTTAAAGATGCTGGGAGCGTTACCAGGTGATAGATAGGGGAATGCCCTGTCTATGCGGAAAGCTTGGACACGGAACATTGTTAACGAACTGTGTGTAGAGAAACGCCACGTTCCGTGCGGACAAAAATCGTTTCTATAGTTTTGTTAAGGAGAGCAGCCATAGAAAGCCAAATTTCCTGCCCCTTCCAATGTCCCCCTTTTCCTTTTCCAGTGGCAATCAAAACTCGTCGCTGCAATTGTCCTTTCCACCCATATCTTCTTTACTTATAATTTGTTGAATTAACTTGTGCTCGTCCCGATATAGCTGAAATATTGCTCACCGAACGTAAAACTCTTAACTTATCAATTAATAATAGCACCAATCCACAACACAACAGAAGGCTATTCATCGATTCTATCATATAAACAGCACCAACTTACAACACAATGGAAAATTATTGATTTTGTCAAAATGTATGGCATCAACTCAATACTCACTTTAGGGTAAATAATCGGATCCATCAAAATGATTCAGCGTCGTCTCACAACACAAAAAAGGTAAAAAATGATTCTTTGATGGGAATTAACCAATCAAAAAGTAGTTTTGAGGAGATGCAATTTTTCTTTACAAAACAGAAGCACATGGCTTAAAGGCTGCAAAATATAATGACAATATCAAGCAAATGTTACAAAGAATTTCTACAGACGAATGTCATGATCCAATCTGAAATGAGTTTTGGACTCTGGTGAAACTATTCAACAAAACTGGTCAATATATACCTTTGTTTTTATACGCCCGTCAAATGACGGACGTATTATGGTATACCAATATCCGCCTGCCTGTCTGTCCGTCCGTCCGTTTAATATGTCGCGCTCTAACTTGACAACCATTTGGCCAATTCACTTCAAACTTAGCAAAGGTATTTGGTCTAATGACCTCACAATCTGCATACTTTTTCATGAATAATCGATCTTTCTTGCAGGAGTAATGGGACTTTATTCGTCAATTGTAGGGCAATTTTTTACATGTCGCGCTCTTACTCGACAACCCTTTGGCCAATTCACTTCAAACTTTGTAGAGGTATTGTGTATGATGGACTTACGATCTGTTAACTTTTTGGTGAAAATCCGATTTTGCTTGTAGGAGTTATGGGACTTTATTCGTCAATTTTAAGGCAATTTATTACATGTCGCTTTCTCTAATGATATGTCAAGTTTAAACCGGTTTTGACCCGTTGGATAAATTTTCTTTATTCAACGTATGTTGAATAAAGCCCCGTGCTATTTCCCGCCAAATCTATTCGGAATACAGTACTCGGTAGTAGTGAAACGTGTCACCCTAGACAACCTTTTTTCCATAGGATCAATGTTAAATTTTTCATTAGTTTGTCGTGCACCCAACCGTGACTAATTAGCTCTTCATTTTCTTATGCAGTTGGTATCCATTTTCTTTGACATATCGGTAACCCTACTTCCAAGCGTCACGAATGTAGAGCACCGTGAGCGTAGCGAAATGGTGCGAGAGTGGTGGGACGCTTGGGGTGGGGCAACTCAGATTCAGTCTTTCTTTTTGTCAGTCTAACCCATACATCTTTCTATTGGTTTATCCTGCTTTAAGTTCTTTTCTTGTGTTGAATTTCAATTCAGTCATTTTTTATCTTTTTTTTTGTCCAGTACTTCAATTTTTTCTATGTATTTTCTGTACTTGTGTTTAACATATAACTTTAACCCAACCGTTGCATTGGTATCGATTTATTTTTTGTGATACCCTTTACCCTTTGTCTTTTTTCTCAGTTATCTCCCTTTGTTTTGTCTACTCTCTAGTCCATGTTTTATCTTGTTATATTCTAACGTTACCCCAGCTTTTGCATCTGTTTATTGTTTATCCCGTTCTGTATCACTATTGATTTTTTTCCTTTTATTGTTTTCTGTATCTATATACTTTTCTTTCAATTAGGCAATAAATAATCAACTAAATTACATATATATGGATTTTATTTTCCCCGTCATGAAGCAAACATGGGTCGGAGAGCCATCCTCATGATGCCTTTACAATTAAAATCCATAAGGCCTCGTGCTATAATCTTCCATGGCCACTCTTTTGTCAAATACGATTCTATAGTCTTTGTTTTGATATACGGACAGGAGTTTCATATTATCTCGTATGATCCGGAAATTATCAGACATGGTTTTCACATCGTTTCTATTGTTTATCACCATGTTTTTAATCGTATCGAAGTTAATAATCAGGGCATTTTTGTAGTTCAGTGTTATTCCCTTCACTTTACATGCAGTTTCGGTTCCATCGTTGTCGGGTGTGGCAAATCTGTAGGCATAGTTTTTCGGTACACCAGTTACAAAGTCCTTAATTCTATTCCCAGCTATCTCATCTGTCAGCTCTCCTAAGTAGTCTCATAGTTCTGGTTTCCAATCCCCAGGCTGCGAGGTGAACACGACTGAGTCTGTATCTGCGTATATGGCGCGGTTGTTCAGGTTCTCTAAATAACTGTACAGCTTGAGTCTTGCTTGGGTGGTAGTGTAAGCAGCAATGACGACGTTGGTACGTCCGGAGTCTTCGACGAATTCTTCCTTGTATCGATATCTTCCTCCAATCATCGTATCACTTACGAAATTAATACCGATCAGAATGATTTGGTCACTAGTTAACAAATCGACATAGTCGCTTGGTTCAGTATAGTATTTTATCTGTGACATATTGGATCTTTGACCAAATTTCCCCCAGAAGCTGTTTAACATCAATTTGGCTAAAGCTCGTAATCCCGGGTTCTTTTTTATTTTATCGTAGTCTAATAATATCCCTTCTCTGTCGTAGTAATCTCTGATATAGGTCTGTTTGTCCTCTTCTGTTTTACACCATTCTGGCCATCCGCTAGCTTCCTGTTTCATTTTCAGGAAAGTGTTGACGTATTTGGTAAAGAGTCCTCATGCTTCGTCGTTTGATCGTACTGTTCTGTGTCAAAGTGCCAGACTTCATAGATCCTGTCTATATGATATCCTTTCTCCAACGCTTTCTTTAGTTAATCTGTGACCCAGGTTCCGGTCAAAGCCCTTTCCTCGTCCATGTGTTGACACGGCGTTTGTTGACTGGATTCGGCACAGGTTTTACATAACGTGAACAATAGTTTGTTGTTTATTTTTGCAGGGAGTACTGGGATGTATAGTCCTCTCGGTGGAAGTACTTTGCATTTGATGAGTCCTTCGTATTGCTGTATATCGTCGAAATTCTCCGTGATGATCTCGGGATGTCCCACGGGTATTTTGCCGGTCTTGTTGATGTAGGGGTACAGCGAAGTAACGTCGTAATAATCAATGTTTTCACCGTCTATCGCTTCTTTGTACATTGTGAATGCTTCAGTACGTCCTCCGTAAAAGGCATCTCGGGGTTCCAATGGGTAAATATATTGGAGGGAGTTTATGAAGCTTTGTATGTTCGGATCACTCTGTATTTCTCTATCGAAATCGCACTCCCATATACCGACGTAGGTATAGCCTTGGTCTTCTAGGTATTTTTTCTTCTCCAAAGTTCGTTGATGTAATTCACTCATCGTCATATTGTTTACTGGATTGACGGTTGAGGCACTGTAACATCGTAGACACCCGTGCCAGAAACAACCGTTGTATTCAAACACTTTATTTTCGTGATATCCATCGACTTTGTATGTACCGATACACTTCTCACCACCATTACGAGCGTGTTGTATCCGAATACCGTGCACTTCAGATAGATATTGTAGCCATTTCATTGCTTTGATTGAGTGTTTCTCGTGGGGTCGATATCCCAGAGCGGGTATGATGCCTATAGTGTCCGGTTTTAAAAACAAATTACGGAATATGCTATAGTAATGCATCGCTGAAATGGATCGATCCCATCTTGCACGTCGGTTGATGTCATCTCTATGAATAATTCTCGGAACTTGAGGCATGCTTTTCTCAATATGTCTACATCCGAGCGGCAATAACTCAGCAGTTCTTGTTGTAAGTTAAACATGGAATTCCAGTTATCGTTGTACCATTTGAAGAAGGTGCTTCTCTCTTCGAGCTTCATCTTTTCTGGTTGATAATACTTCACATCTGGTAGACGGTTTAGTACGGTTGATTGATT